>JAFIDM010097606.1:0-32436 GCA_023159025.1 Thereuonema tuberculata | reverse complement strand
AATTCTTTTCAATAATTGTTTAGTATTAATACCTAATTCTTTTCAATAATTGTTTAGTATTAATACCATAAAACAATTACAAATTAAACCAAATAATTACAAAATAACTTTAACAGACATGTTGATGTGATAATTAATTTTCATTTCAATATTAAAAATTTTTTTACTTTTCTGTTTTTACTCAGAGACTTCTTGAATAAGCTTAAAGAAATATCGTTCACTTTGAGCGACCTGTCTTTATTCATACAGATACAGCTGTTAATTAGACAGGATTCTAACTTGTACCGTTTATTTTCATCTTTTACACAGAACACATTATATACGATAGGATCAGGGCAGTGGCCTTTGGTTACACAATGTCTAGCCCATTCCGATATGTTTACATTCCTGTTTTCATTTTGAGATTCCTGAGGAAGTCCTATCGTAAGGACGAAATATAGAATGGGAAGTAAAGAAGTTGTAAGTTTTATTGTGTCCATTTTTAATATATGATAAGAAGAAATTTGAATATTATGAAAATTTGAAAAATTTGAAGTTTCGTAAAACTGAAACGAGCAAAATCGACGAAGTGGTGATAAAATGGTTTCGATCAGCTCGTTCAAAGAACATTCCTATAAGCGGTGTTTTGCTTCAAGAAAAAGTCTGGAACACGGACTTTCAACTACGAAGCTCGCACTTCTATGCGAACCATACCCACCACCACCCTCACACATACTGTAATTAATTTTATCATTATTTTCAGTAAGACAAACTGATTAGCACTCATTTAAAAAGGAATATATGAAATAGTTTGCAATTGTTCATATTCTCTCATGAATAATGAAAGCTAAAAAAGGAAAAAATGATAGTCCTCCCGAATAGCGGACACCTCTCAATAACGGACGAAACTTCCGGTCCCATGACTGTCCGTTATTCGGAGGTAACACTGTATATGGATTACGAAATACAAACATTGAAAAACCTAACAAACAGCAATGTTTTTAAAAATCATAATTATGAAAGAATATTTATAAACGAAAATCTAACTTCAAAACAAAAGAAGTCTTTTCTGGCTCAAAAAAATCGAGGCACAAAACAAACAGTACAAATTTATTTGGATTAAAAATTCCAAAATATTGGTACGAAAAAATGAAAATTCTAGAATATTGAATATAAAATCTGAAGAAGAATTGAGCAAATTATAATTAAAAAAAATGACGTGTATTAAGCAAATAGAATTAGGTAATTTGAAAATCACCGATAACATCTTAGATTTGAATTTCGAACAAAATAATTTTAATTGAATTTATTTAAATATTCGTAGCTTAAAAACTAATTTCACTATTTAACTGCCAACCTATATGATAAAACAAATGATTTAGATATCATAATTCTCGTGGAAGTAAATATTAAAGAAAATGGATTGTTTATGTTTAATATATCAGGTTTTTCAAAAATTTATAATCTTAGAGAATCTGCGAAAGGTGGAGGAATTATGATTTTTTATAAAAAAAACCTAGACATTTCAATGTTAGACTTATCATCGAATCTATATGAAAACATATCTTATTTAATAAATAAGACCTCATCTCTGAAATATGAAATGGTACTACATGCAATATAAAGGCCTCCTCATACTAATATTACACAATTCTGCAAAGAATTACAGACAAATATCTCAGAAATAAACAATAAAATTAGTAACAATATTATTTATGTAGGCGATGCAAATATTGATATATTTAAAAATAATTTGAACACAAATACAATTAAATATTTACAAAACTTTTATAATTATGGTTTTACCAATCATGTTTACAAACCTACTAGAATAGCAAATACAAAATTTACAAATTCAATTATTTGCATTGATCATTGCTTTTCCAATCTTAAAAGCATAAATCATACAGAAGCCACTATTATACAATGGGACATATCAGATCATTTTGGGATACTTATTGAAATCAAAAGTATTATTAATAATCTTATAGAAAAAAAATTGACAGGAAAGATAAATTTAATGGTTTGATTAACGATGACTTTTTCGAAAGCAGGTTGAAAGAACTTATTCTCCAAATGCAAAACAATTTAATTTCTGATTCAAATAAAATAATAAACAAATTATATAAAATAATAAAAAAAGCTAAAATTATAAACTGGAAAAAAATATAGTAATATATGTAATAAACAAAATATTCTCAACAATAAACAAATAAATAATTATAAACAACCATGGATGGACGATGAACTAATGAAACATATAAATGCAAAAATAACTTATTCAAAAATGTTAAAAAAAAATAAAAAAAATTTAAAGTTACAAAATATTTATAAAAAAAAGGAATTGGCTTAAAAATCTTATTAATAAATAGAAAAATAAATACTTTAAAAACTTGATAGAAAATGACCCAAAAATAAATACCCAATATATGGAACTTTCTAAATAAACAAATAAATCATATACAAAAAAATTTGGAAAATACTGAAATAGAAACATTACTAAAAATTTATGATGTAAATATCATCTTCAAAGAGTTTAAAAATGTATTTATAAAAAGGAAAACAATTAGTAATGAAATAAGTTCTAATTTACATAAATTAAATTATGAAAAAAATTTCCAAAAGGATTCTATAGTAACTTTTACTCCAAATTTGCTAGATATTAAAAATATTATATCTAATTAAAAAAATCATAATTCCAATGGATGTGATCTAATCAAAATTAAAAAAAAACAAAACATGAGAATATTTTAGCACAATTTTTGGAATTACTATTCGAAAATATAATTAATACTGAAATCTTTCTTGGAAGATTGCATATATTATTCCGATTTACAAAGGTGGCAACATAAAAAAAAACTATTATAATTTTGAAAACTACAGACCCATATCTTTATTCTCGATGATTTCAAACATATTCCAGAGTTATTTACATAAAATGATCTATAATTACATTAACGCAAATAAATTATTAAATTTTAATCAATATGCATAGCAATAAAAAAAAAGCACTGGAATTCTACTAAAAAACCTTTGTGAAAATATAAATAATGAACTTAATAACGGAAAAATTATATATATTGCCTTCATAGACTTTAGTAAAGCCTTTGATAGTATAAATCATGAATTGCACTGAAAAACAAATTTTAAAAACAGGCGCATATCTTGTTCTAAGACAAGTGAAACGTGCTGATTCAAAATATGCAGACCATTTGTCTCTATCACCCACCGTTTTTTAGATATATTCCTTCAATCATTTATATTTCACTAGAACAATTATTGTTACATGGAGTACTAATGAACATGGCATTAGCTAAGAAAATAGTGAGATTGAGTCCCATGATACATATACAATATACAGTAAAACCTCGTTAAGTCCTCACCCGGATAAGTCGTCACTCCGCTTAAGTCGTCGTTTTCCTTTGGTCCTGACAAGGTGTCATAGACAATAATGTAAAATAACCCTCTTTTACTCGTCACCAAATTTAATTCTACTCCGGATAACACGTCACCCTCAAAAATGGCGAAAAGCATCCTTATTCTCAATTTTGCCTGCTATCTTTTCAGCCCCGCCCCTTCACTCTAAGAAAGCCTAGCCTTTACGGTGAATTTTCACGTGGGAAATTCACTTAGGAAATCATACACCTCGCTGCGACTCTTGTCAAAGAGTAGCCGACGTTTTTCTTGACCGCTACTGAGTGTGACTTTATTTCATAGCGAGTAAGCCCCGAAAATTTAAGAGCAATTGAAATTGTTTTTCTTCCTCCAAATGTAACTACACTTCTTCAGCCTTTAGATCAAGGGATAATTCTTGACTTAAAAAGAAAGTACCAAAAAATGCTTGTAAAGGACATTATAAAAGCCTTGGATAGGAACGAAAAGCTAGAAGTTTCGGTTTTAGATACGATTAACTATGTGCACAAAAGTTGCAGTTCCATTTCATTACAAAGTGTTTCGAATTGTTACCAGTAATCAGCACATTCATCAATCAACACTGGGTTATTTTAATTCCAGTAAAAGAAAATAAAATGTGGTAAGTATAAAATTTATTTTCCACTCATTCATTTGCATGTATTGATTTCTGAAAATCTTGTGTTTCTCACCGAATCCTACAGCAATTCATAATAATATTGTATTTCAGTGTTTTTTTTTTTCTTTCAAAAATGCCCACTCCGCTTAAGTCGTCAAAAATGTTCGGTCCCTTGAATGACGACTTAACGAGGTTTTACTGTAGTAATATCTAGTTCAAGATATAATTCATACATAAAAATCCACACACCCTAAAAATACTTCCTTAATCTAAGGTGTTTGTGAATCAATGTTTGTGAAGACATTTATATTTAACAATGTTTGCAAAACAATTGATATTTTCCTGTTTTCATCGAATTTTCTTGTATGAAATAGATAACGCAGCAGGAATAAATATTTCACAATACATAGTAAAACTACTTCATAAAGAAACTATTAACATCAATTTTTAAATAAATGTTTAACACAAAATAATCGAAACAATAAAATATTGACAACTGTACTGTACTTTCAAAAAAAATTAAATTTTTACACACACTACCCAAAAATTTTTATTTATTTATTTATTTATTTATTATTTTTTTTTTTGGTGGGCTACCTTTTAGAAAACTCTATAATCTTTAAAAATTTTCAAATGCTTAATATATGGATTAAATCCACTACTCCATTCAAATCTGTTTTTCTTTACAAACTTACATGAGATGATTTAAAACAAAAAAAAAATATGAATTTCTTTAATTCACAACCTAATTTAACAAATGCACATATTTTTGTCAATTATTTTTTTAATACAGGCCGTAAACAAAATATTTCTTTGTATTCCATATTCTTCGGAAAACGTAATTAATAAAATAATAATAAATTAAGATATACTTTTCTAATAATTCTTTACTGGTTTAAAATGTTTAATTCTTGTTAATATTACGACTATCAAAATATTTTCAAATTATAAGTAACGTTATAAGTAACAGAAATGCAATAATCATTTATAAACAATTAATTTTGATTCGTAAATGAAGTTTTTCCAAACTTTAACTTTTATTTTTTGTTTTGTTTTTTGCAATGAACTTCAAAACTATTGCTGTTGTTTAAGTAATTTTTACAATTCACTTACTTTAATTTTCTCTTAAGAAAACTCATGTCTTCGTTGATTAAAATTATATTTGCAATAGCTAATAAATTTTATGGTATTTAGAAAAATTGTTGTATACTGTTAGAAAGTTAAATAGTCTTCGTCTAATGATAACGTTATTATTTGGCTAATAGATTAATTAACGAAAGGATAATAGGTTAAAACGAAGGTTAATAGATTAATTTACTTTTCATAACTACATTTTTATTTTCTTGATAATATGGATATTACTCTCAATATTTGATGTTAAAACAAATGTTTTAAAATTTCAATCGAATCTCATTTTGTGGTTTTTCTGTTATTAAATCCACATTAAGTCCCAAAGACATTCATAGATTTTGTGTGAGATTAGTAATATAAGAATTATTGAGAAGCAAGAGAGTGAATAATAAACCCAGATTTCATTCATATTCTTTTTTTTATAATATCTGAAATTTTCTTAAGTCAAGAGCTATGAAGACTTCATACATCGCCGTTACAATGTTTATAAAATAAATTTTCTATCTAATTTTATTTCGCTACATGTGATCGAAAATTACGAAACTGAAACTAGATTGATAGTTAAGATACAAATTGGACATTTACTTTTTCTTGTATTCTCTGTTCGGCTGTCTTCAGTCGATTCTAGTCTTCCTATGATTTCAACTCTCCTTTCTAAATACATATTACCTGTGGCAGGCAAAGGAAAACTGTTTGATTATTCTCTGTAAATTTTAATTCACTAACATCATGAACTAAATATTGAATTTGATATAATTCAAATAATTACAACATTAGAAGTTAAACCATTGTTTTTTCCTGCAATCAAGAATACATTTAAAAACCATTTTAAAAAATTAAATTAATTTAAATTAACAATTAAAAAAAATTAAATCATAAGTATTCTTAAAGCTGTTACTAAAACATTACAACCTACTGAATCATTACGCAATTTTTAAACATTAAAAATAAATCAACAAATTAAATAGAAGGTAAATTCATGTTTTTTTAATAAACACAAAATCAATTTATAATCTATCGAACACCTACACATTCGTTAGAAGAGACATCACTATATGCTGAAGAAACAACTAGTTTATTGAAAGATGTTGTAATTTTAAGATCAAGTACAATTTGAGGTGTTCTCGTAAGTTCATTTAGTAAATCTAGTTCCCATTTTGGACTATTTCGACATCTCTAGTTAAGTGTCTATATCATATTCGTTCTCAACATAATCTATTCAGTAATTATACACTATTTTGACTATTGCTATCATTATTCGGACCCACTCAATGGCCTCCTGAAACCGTAACTAGCCAGACCCAGAAGACCTTCTGATAATTTCTTTCACTTAAATTGATGTTTATTAATGAGTTCTTTGGAACAGCACAGAAAACTTTAAGATCTTTTCACAGATATTTTCTTTATAAGATTCAGAGATCACCGTGTTCACGTGTTGATACGTCTCTCAAAATAGCTTCTATTCCGTTTTTTTAATCACCCTAAATAAAATGGTGTAGAAAGTAGCGGAGAATCAGGAAATTATTAAATTTGCAGGACAGAGTGTTTAAGAGCATTTATGAATAAATCAATTCACACCTTTCTCATAAACACAAAACAAAGCGACCTCTTACAATTTGCTACTCAAACGCTTACCTTATTAACAGGAACACTAGTATTCATTGGAGTGCATCGATTGTAGAAGCTATCCATTTCAGCTGAACTAATTCAAGGTTCGAATCGCAGAAAACATGAATGCTTATCTTTCTACAAGTGTTCACTTTTCAACAACATTTGCTTTTTGTATTAGTCTTAATTGTCAAGTCTCATTGTTATCTGTCTTGGAACTTAAACATTGAGTTTAAACATTACTCTAATTGATCTAGTAAACTATTTATAGAAATTCATATTTTATTGCTGTAAATTTATTTCTATAAATATTACTTTAATTTCTTCTTTTTAATTAGTATAATATGCCAATTTGTCTTTCTCAATTAATATCGCTCTTCGCTTAATCGAAAAAAGAAAGAAAGAAAGTAAATACAGTATATAGTGGCAAGGACAGTTTTAGAATTCCTGCCTGATAAGTTGACGTAATTGTTAGCCTTCTTTCCCTAATGTCTTGCCCGTACTTCCTTGGCTTTGGTCTGATTTTTATCCACATTATTGGGAGGCGAACAGCCGGACTGCGACATCTGGTGGCGAAAAAAAAAAGCTGTTATGGATGATCACAGATTCTACTGTCAATTGATTTCCTATACAGGAATCAATATATCTCGTTGTTTCTTGCGAATTTATCATTCGAATTCTTTTGTTTTTGGAATATTTTGTAAATTTGTGATTCCCAAGAAGAGTATATACCTCTAGGAAATAATCCAGGAGCCGTTTCCTAAAGAAAATTGAAGCGAAATCGAAGTTTTAAGCGGCGGCGTGTGGTTACAATGACAACAGAGAACAAGCAGATTGAAGGTTTTTATTATTTTAGATAGATAAAAAAATAGCTTATTTCAATAATCTATAAATTATATAAATTTATTAAATGATGACAGTAGTTAATATTCTGGTGTGATTGGAGAAAAAAAACCATAATGATTGGTTTGGATGCCTTCACTTTCTTTTGTAGTTAAAATAAGCTTGTTTGAAATGTAAACAAATGCTTTGGCTTTTTTGAAATTTTTTTTTTTACTAATAATAAAGTATTTTCGAAAAAACTAAATCCTTTTTATTATTATTATTATTATTATTATTATTATTTTGACTTTTTTCTCCTCTAATGTTCCGGGGTCTTAGTGAAGTGATTTATATTATTTTGAGTACGTACATGTAAGTTCTCAGCCACGTGGTCTGTATTTCAGGGAGGAAAAATGTAAACGTTAAATGTTTTATTAGACAAGCTAGAATTCTTTATTCAATAAAAATTGTTTCTTTAAGAATTACTTTTACTATTAATATAAAATGTGTAAGTAAATGTTCAATAAAGTAACCGAAACAATAAAAAAAAATTACAGTTAATAACAGTATTGTACTTTCAAAAATTATTTATAACTTTTAACTCAGGATCGAAGAAATTTTTAAAAAAAAAATACTTTTTACAATAATAGTGAAGAAATACTTTTAAAATGTTTAAAATAAAGATTTAATCAATTACTCCATTCAACATGGCTTTTCAAATACATGACGAAAGCATCACGAAATAATCTACGAGGTTTCGACATAACCTACGAAACTGATTCACTTTAAATTTACTTGAAATCATTCTTAATATCAAAATCATGAATGAAATAAATTATTATTATACTTTTTATAGCTTTAAGCTTCCGTGTGAAGAAAATGGATACAACATAATAGGTTTTAAAAATATTAATTTAAGTTTCGTGAGTTTACGAGGAGTAGCGACGTTACATTCGATACTTTACGTTTTGCTGAAACTGAAAATAATATAATATTTTAAATATTTTTTTTTGTAAATTGTTACATTTATATGTTAGAAACAAATTGCGACAATAAAAAATAAAAATCATTTTTTTAAGTTTCGATAGTCTGCGTAGGGACAGTCGATGTATGTGATGATAACATAACGCTGGCGTGTTGCAATCAAAAAAATTCAGTCCAATGCTAACGGTTTGTTTGCAATAAATAAAACTAATGTCGAAAGATTTATGAGATGTTTCAAAACGACTTTTTTTTTTTAACGAACTTGCCTGCATCTTTTATCAGAAAGTCTTCCTTTCTGAAATGGTCGCTGCAAATCCGACACCATTTGGAAAGCTTTTTCCCAGAGCGAATTTTCACCCACCAAGCTTTGTCTTTTGGAAAAGAATGAAAGCTTATACTCTTATTAGCTCCGTAAACCCTATTGAAGCATTGGGGAACACAGCAATTCCTTCCACCTCGCTTTTTCTTCGTCACTTGTTCGTCGGACATGCTGGCACGTGGCTCAGCCATGAGATCAGCTGTGCGATTGATCAACCAAAACATGTTGCTCGTAGCGCCCTCTACATTTCATTTCGCTTCCCAATATACTTTGTCACTGATTACATTTTTAATTAAAAATAAAATTATTTAAATTATTTAAAATGTTTGAGGATTTTTGAGTGCATCATTAGAAAATGGTAATTAGTAGAAAGATTATAAATAGTAATTAAAATGTTATGAATTCAAGGTCGCTCGAATAAATTTATCGGAAAGATAAATTTAATTTATATTTCAAATTAAAACTTCTTAAAGAGATACTAACAATAACAGAATTAGCACTGGGATATATTTGAGGAGACAACTTAAAAGTTATCAGATATATAATTTTCATGCTTGAATAAATAGCAGATTGCTTACAAAAGACTCTTCTAAGTTATTCTAGAAATTATAAATCTTATTTTAGTAATCGCTGAAAGTAAAATGCTCGAACGAATTTAAGCTTGGAAATTATTTTTAGAGGAAAAAATGTGATCATCCGTCTTCCATGTTTTGGAAGATAGGTTCAAAAAAAATAATTATCATTTAAAGACATCGGGAAACGTTTGAATAGGCTTAACGTATTAAAATATAGCATTCTTGTTGATTTAGATTAATAATTGGCTAATATCTTCTGAAAAAGCATATATAATTTGAAACCATCTATGTCATCTATCAGTTCGTATGTCTGTGATTGAAAATTAGGAAACTGAAACTAGATTGATAGTTTAATTTAAGGAGTTAAAATTACTTCTGTATAAAAAAATAATTATTTTTATTTTCCGAAGTGAAAATAGGAATAAATGGAATTAGAAAATAAACAAATATTTTTCGATCGTTAAAAGTTTTTCAGAAATTTCTGAGGGAAAATTGTGTTTATTTAATTTAATCTAAAGTAAAAATGAAATTTGAAGGTAATTGTGTTTCTGAAATCCCATGAAGAACTCTTTCCCTAAGAGTGGAATTAAAGTAGACGTTATTTTGAAATTTTAATAGTATTTCTTTATTTGAATATAATGAAGTAGATGATTAAACAATTAATATTTAATTGCATAATTAATCACAATAGACAAATTGATTGAGCATTGATTGATAAAAATTCGAATAAAATACAATGCAAATGAATCTATGGGTAACAACTGTAATAAAAGCTTTGAAATGGAACTATTTTTGTTGGCGGACTTATTCAGAATATTGAACTCCTACACCTTATTTGCGAAACGAAATATATATAAAGATTTCAGAAATTGAATCCGTCAATGAAATTCTTTTCTAAATAATGGAAATGAGTTTGTGAAGATCAAATGTCATCAATTACATCTTTGAATTTATATTTGACATATTTGAGCATTTTTCAGTGCATTATCAGAAAATGGTAATCAGTACAAAGATTATGAATAGTAATTAAAATCTAAGCAATTGAAGTAAATTTATCATCAGAAATACAGATTTCATTTAGATTTCAAATTAAAACTGTTTAAAGACACAATAAAAGTAACATACTTCGCACTTACAGTTGAGAAGACAACTTAAAGTTTTCAGATATAACATGCTTGAATAAATAACATATTAGTTTCCAAAGGACTCATTTAAGTTATTCTAGAGGTAATAGATCTTATTTCATTAATTGCTGGGAGTAAACTGTTAAAACGAAACTTCGCTTGGATGTTATTTCTAGAGGAACAGATATAACCATCCATCTTCCATCTTTTGGAAAAAATATAGAAATCAGCCTTGTCCTCTATCTGTTCGTTCGTGTGTGATCGAAAATTAGGAAACTGAAGCTTTATTGATAGTCCAAGACACAGGTTGGAGGGAGTTGCTTTTTCTCGTATTCCTTCTTTTCCTGAAGGCTAGAATAGGACTCTTCGGTCTATTCTTCTAGTCTTCCTATGATTGCAACTCTCCTTTCGAAATACAAATAATCCCGGGAAACTGTTAGATTATTCTTTCTAATTCTCTATTATGTAAAATAAGATGATGATTAGAATTAGGAATTTGAGATAATTCAAAATATTCGAAGTTCATTTTTCTACTGTAGAGGTAAATATATTTAAAAACTGCTTTATGTTTTAAACAATATACGCTTTAAATTTTTAAAATAATTTTATCTTGAAAATACTTGAGGTTTTACTATATCATTACAGAATTTTTAAATGCAAAAAATAAATGTAACAAAGTAAATAGAAGAAGTCCATTTTTTTTTAAAAAAAAAACAAAATAAATTTCAATCTATCAAGCACCTAGACAGAAGTTAGAAGAGACACTACTATACATTATCGAATAAACAACTACTTTATTCAAAGCTGTTGTAATTTAAAGGTCAAGAACAATTTCAAACGAGGCCTGCATTAAGTTTATTTAGTAAATCTAGACCCTAATTTACACTATTTGAACAACTCCAATAAGTGGCCACTAAGATATCTTATTCGTTCTTAAAATTCAGTAATTATACACGACATTTTGCCTAATGGTCATCATTCTCCTGCCCCTCCTAAACCAGATGTCAACTGAACCCAAAAACCTTCCGATAATTTCTTTTAACTTAAAATGAAGTTTGTTAATCGTTCTCTGAAAGAGCACAGAAAACTTTCTTTGTATCGGATATTTTACATAAATTTTCAATTTTCATTTTTTAATATGTCGCTTTCTGTTAATTTAAGGAGTTAAAATTTGAATTTTTAATGTAATTCCAAAACAAACAAATAATTTTTCATAGTCTAAACGTTTTTCAAAAAATTTTGATAAAAATTATGTTTATTTAAATTTAATCTAAAGAAAAAATATACTGTGAAGGTCATTGTGTTTCTGAAATGTCATCATATATTTATTGTAATGAAAATTAAGCGATCGCACCATCCCCACCTGTTCTTCCTAAAAATTTTTAATTCATTATTCCACTGTGAAAAGAAAAACACAATATTTTGAAAGAATAACGAAGGATCCAGAGATCACCGTCTTGAACCTGGGAGGAGGTGTCTAAATCGTTGCGTAGTAGGCAACGCGATATTTTCTACCTGAGCATGACGTCAAATGGTTGCAACCTTGGAAATTCTCTTCTATTCAAATAATGAATAGCTATAGTGTTTTTGAAAAAAAAAAATGGTTTTTGTGAATTTGAGAAGCAATCTGGCACTCAAGGAAAAAAAACAATCAACTCATATAATTGGCTAAGTCCGTCTGTCTGTCTGTCTGTCTGTAACTCGATATAATTAAGCTATTAAGATAGATCCAAGGTTCTCAAATTGGATGAAATATTAGTTCATTTTGTCATTCCATGATGTTTCCATGAAATTTTATCCTTGGAAACCGACCTAGACAACTGAAATTCTAACAAAAATTACGTTCAAAACCAAATTAATTTTGTTAACGCTGCACCCATTTTAATGAAATTTGGCATACTTACTCAGTTTTTTACGCTGATTTTGAAACTCAAAACCATTTTTGTCGTAGAGGCTTCGTTCACAAGTTAGCGCAGCATTTAGATTATACAAAGGTGAGTTTTAAATGCCTTTCGGCGTTATGAGTCAAAAATATTAATTATTCCATTCTTACTTTTAGTAAAAAATATTTACAAGGATAAACTTTAGATATGGTTGGTATTTCGTTTTGTTTTTTTTGGGTGGAAAATGATCCTTTAGATTAAACTCTCAGAACTTATATTACAGGTGTACAGGTAATAAGTACACCTAAATAGGTCTGATAAACATTTAAAAAAAAATATTTCTAATCAAATCATTAATTGGCTAAGTCCGTCTGTTTGTCTGCCTGTCTGTCTATAACTCGATATAATTAAGTTATTAAGATAGATCCAAGGGTTCTTAAAGGTACCATTGAATCGGGGTTCCACAAACTGGATGAAAATATTATTCATTTTGTCATTCCATGTTCTTTCCATGAAATTTTATTCTTGGGAACTGACCTCGACAACTGAAATTCTAACAAAACATTCGTTCAAAACCAAATACTTTTGTTACCACTGCAGCCATCTTAATGAAATTTGATCTACTTACTCAGTTGTTACCGCTGATTTCGAAACTCAAAACCATTTTTGCCGTAGAAGCTTCGTTCACAAGTTAGCGCAGTATTTAAATTACAAAGGTGAGTTTTAAATTCCTTTTGGCATTATAGCTCAAAAATAAAAATTATTACATTTTTACTTTTAGTAAAATTTATTTACAAGGACAAACATTAGATATGGTTGGTATTTATTTACCAGAGCCTGTTTTTAGTGATGGACAGTTATACGTTGCTATTTCTCGAGCAGGTCGTGCTTGCGACTTTAAAAATCAAAATTCTTGACTGAATAGATCAAGGACATCTGATAGAAGGATCTGATGCTGTTTTTACAAAAAATGTAGTTTATAAGGAGATATTTACTTTACAGTTGATAGTTGATAATAAAAAGATTTTTCAGATTTTTTTATGCTTGTCGTCCGACAGGCTTTGCTGCTAGTAGATAAATAAATAAATAAGTCGAGAAAGGAACTTTCCAAAGATATTATTGAGACATAAATTATAAATTTCACTGCCTCAAATATTACAAAATAAAATTAGTTTTTAGCTACATTGACTTCTTTTACAGTAAAGACCAATGAAAAGTATAGAATTGAAATGCTAGTAAAGAAATTGATAAAATTATTTTTTTATTATTATTATTTTGCAATATTTAACAATTTGTTACGTAGTAAAAATGACGTTATTTTAATGCTTTACTAGTTGCGACCCATGAAATATTCACGGAAGTAAAACAAATTCCACATTTTTGAAAAACACAAGATTGAAAAAGATGTTCTAAGCTAATTTTTTCACCTGACTTCCATAATAGCCCACATCTAATTTGAATATCGACTTATTTGTTAAAATAATATTATAATATTGTTAAAATAAAAAAAAATTGATTTACCATTTTCTTAGTAGCCAGCGCTACGGTTTCTCATTATGAAACATAATGGCGGCCTGCTGCTCTAAAAGAATAGGCTCGTCGAAATTGAGGCAATATTAACGCAACATTAACGGAAATTTTGAAATGTCCTGAAGTTTTTGAAAAACACAAGATTGAAAAAGATGTTCTAAGCTCATTTTTTAAAAGCCATGACTTCCGCAACAGCGCACATATAATTTGAATGACTAAGCCAAATTTTGTTAAAATAAAAGAAAATAAAAAATTGATTTACCAGTTTCAACAATAACAATAACGAATGTCCAACAGCCAATACCAATAATCCTGTCTGGGCAGCAATGACGGTATGTGTTCCCCTACTTCGTTGAGTAGTGAGCGAACGGCTACACAGCCGAAATTATGTAAAAACCGAGGTTTTACAAACTGTCTGATAAATTTTGACGCATGAATTTCATGCATTTCAGTATAAACTTCATTTATGTTGGAAAGAAAATCTCAATACGCTGATAATAATTCTGTAATCGCGCCCCGTCGCGGTGAAGTGGGACGAATATTAGAGGCGCCATATTTAAACATGGGCGTGACGTCAGGCCTGACGAGTTCCAACGCTGCACTGTGATTGGTTATTTCTCCGACCCTGCTTACAAATTTACAAATATCCGAACAATTTTTGCCTATTAAAAGGATGATTTTATTATTATTTCTCCGATATTTGAATTAACAAATCTTACAAAA
Organism: Thereuonema tuberculata; assembly: GCA_023159025.1. Lineage (NCBI taxonomy): Eukaryota > Metazoa > Arthropoda > Chilopoda > Scutigeromorpha > Scutigeridae > Thereuonema > Thereuonema tuberculata. The sequence goes on along the minus strand of JAFIDM010097606.1, from coordinate 17,728 downwards.
AAAAAAAAAGGTGTTTGGCGCCTGCCCGCAATACATCTGAGTTATCCGGAGAAGCCACAACAGGCTGGAAAGTCATATATTCTCCAACGATCTCAATATTAATTTGCTAAATAAATAAAGTTTGTTTTATAATGGGTATATATGCAAGAGTTCCGGAAAAACTTGACGGTACCCGGCTATTATTATTATATTAAAAAAATGTTATTCTGTCTGTCATTGTGTAAGCAAAATGTTAAATTACAAATTACTAAAACGTCGGAGCAAGGAAAACTTTTGGAATGATTTAAGAATTTTCACAAAAACTGTTATTTGATAAAAGATCTTCAACATCTCTAAATTAAATGTAATAATTTACATTTATTATGAAAAAGCAATTGTCAAGGAAATGTCGTTCCCTCTTCTCAAGCCTATTTACAATGAGTTTGCGAAATTTTTTTGAACAATTAAATTATTACATGCTGTTATATTTCTTACATATACATTTTGTTAAAAATAAATAATAATATCACAACTTTCTGTTATTAACAATTTCTTAAAAACTTTCTATTTGTTAATTATTGCTAATTCTTCTATTGTAACCTTATTATTACAATTTGCCCAAAGCTTCTCAATAGAAATAGATCATATTTTCATAAATAAGCACGATATCGAAACGCAAGAAATAATATGTAAAGAACAAATCCCGGATAATAAAGAGTTGAAAATGAGAAAATAATAGATCCAAATATAATCTAAAAAGAATTAATCAATGAGATTAACAAAACAAAATTCATGGAAATCTAAAAAGAAAAGCCCTCACTAACTCACTGACTGACTCATCAACGCCCACCCCAAACCCTTGGACAAGGAAAGCTGAAATTTTGCACATAGGTTCCCATTATGATGTAAAGTAGACGAGGAATAAGGCCGGATTTTTCTAAATTCCCACAGGATAGGGAATAATCTGGGAAACTGACCATGAAGTGTGTGGCGGCAACCCCAGGTGTGTGTGGCGCAAACCCGCAATACACCTGAGTTAAGTTGAGAAGGCCAAAACGTGCAGGGAAGTCGTATATTCTCCGATCTCAATATTAATATTTTCCTTCAAAGAATTTATCCGGTCAGAATTTAAAAATGAATACGGATTTTGTAATTAATTCCACTCATGGACCTCCTAGTGACAGCAACATAGCAAGCAGATATGATGACCGTGAGGTAAGAAAAAGAGCATTAGGAAAAAATGAAACCTTGTCTCCAAAAAAGAAAAAAGTAGATAACGGTATTACAACAGATAAAGATTTTCAAACCATCAGTAATGAAAAGCTTTTAAGGGAAGTAGAAGACTTGAAGCGAAAAAAAATCGAAACCTGAACAATATCATGAGAAATTAAGAGCACGAAACAAGTGTTTACAGGTTCGACTCATGTGTGCACAGAAATCCGTAAAAGAAAGTTTCAAACAAGTTGATCGTCATGTAGCTACTAAGCTTTCTGAAATCCTAGGGAAATTTTTCACTCCGAACCAGAATAACTGTTTCATTACTGGAAAGAAATCAGTGAAATAGAGCAAGGAGGATTTTGCAAAAGCATTAACTCTTTGAGCAGTTTCCATAAAAGGTTGCAATTTTCTTAGGCAAAATATAGGATTTCCATTGCCAGGAATTAGTACCCTAAAAAGATTGACAAATTGTTCATTCCTATGTCGCCCTGGGATTTTAAGTGATGTATTGGAGTTAATGAGATCAAAACGTTTTTCACCAATACAGCGTTTATGCATACTTGGATTCAATGAAATGAACGTCTGCAGAAGAGTTACCTACGACCAAGAAGAAGATAAAATTGTTGGACCACATAGCAGTGTACAAGTAGCAACGGTTCGTGGCCTATTCTCAAGTTGGAAACAGCCTGTATAGTTTGATTTTGATACATCAATGTCTGCTTCCCTACGAAAACAAATCATTATTTCCTTCGATTCACACAATGTTGTTGGTATAGCCTCTGATGTGGGTGGCACCAATCGTGCAGTATAAAAGGAACTAAATGTGTCTCACAAATACTTGTTGTTTGGTCCTGAAGGAGGAGTGGGACATGATACTATATAGGTCCTTTTTTTTGAGGGATTTCCCCACTCCGGGATGAGATATTATCTTGATATTTCGGTCCGGTGCTTCGGGCCTTCTTCGGGAGATATACATTAATTACGTCAAGGTGAGCGGAGAACTAACAACTTCCGTTGTTAGTTTCTCGGATAAGTTTCTCATGTTGTTTGTTCCGAGCAACTAGACCATGAATATCGAGATAATATCTCATCCCGGAGTGGGGAAATCCCTAAAAAAATGACCTTTATATTAAAATGACCTTTATTATTGTTTTGCAAATCCTGCAGATTCCAGAAAGCGAGTATGGGTATTTGCCGACGTTCCTCATCCAATAAAGCTCCTTCGCAATCATTTTCTAGACGATGTATTTCTTTTAGAAAGGCTTCTATCCTTGGAGTGTGGGGAAATGAAATTTGTCCCCAATTAACGATGCAACATCTAAACGTGAAAGGTAAAGAAATGCAGCGTATGTAATTAGCTGCACAACTGGTTAGTAAGCACATAGCACAGGCAATTCATAATCTTATGCCTAAATCAAGGAAGACTTCTGACTTTGTGAAGCTTGTAAATGATTCATTCGACATAATGAATTCCAGAGTATCTAATAATGATAAATTAGAGAATTTGGAGCAGTTTGTGAACGTATGAGAGTAGGAAAATCAAACATCTGCTTCCCTTCCAGAAAGGATTTCTGACCTCCATCAGATCACTCTTGGACTTTCAAATGATTTAAAATCATTAAATGTAAAATACATTTTAATTGACAGATTAAATCAGGATTTTCTAGAAACTTTTTTCTCTCAGATCAGAGGACTCCAACATTTCTATTACCATCCTTTACCCACGGAAATGAAAAGCCGTATCCGTCTTTTATTTTTAGGGGTGAACACTTCTCACATTCAGTTAACAAACATGTACCCTGTTGCCATAGATGACGACTCTAGTTTCGTGACATCATCACTATTCAACAATGTTTTACCAGATATGACGGAAACATTATCTATGGTAGACGGCAAAAATGAAATGAGAGATGTAATTCTGGATGCAACTGCCTCAACAGCAGCAAATGTTGGCTCAGATTGTTCTTCTGAAGGTTTCAGATATTTGGCTGGATATCTCGCCTTCCGGGGAAGATCATATGATCGTTCCCTCGGAATTCCAACAGGAGAACAACTGACTTTGCCTTAGGAGACAATAGGAATGGATAGAAACCCTTTCACGAGGAGGATTATTAGTTCCATTCCCAGATTGGCTTCAAAAGGTAAGTCAGTTTGAGCTGACATTTATTCAAATGCATGGAATCGATTCTTTTTCACGAGAAAGTAACATCCTAAAAAAGACAGAAAGTATGATGGCGGCCTTGTTGGGGAAATGAGAGAACCCCGAGAAAACCTGCCCACCTCGGATCGTCCACCATCACGAAACCCATATGAGAACCGAACCTCGGAACTCAGATGTGAAAGGCCGGTGTATCAGCAACAACGTCAACCGCGCGCCCAGGAAAGTAAGTTTGTATTAGCATTAGAGAAAAAAAATGTTTAAACTTATCATTTTTTCCGTTTGTTTTCTAAATTATCGTAAGTGACTGACAAAAAATAATATTTCAATAGGAAAAGAATTTAAATACTTTAAAACTTTAATTTGAGTTATAAAGAATTTAATTTGATTTAAGAATAAATCAATTCACACCTTTCTAGTAAACACAAAACAAAGCGACCCCTTACAATTTGCTACTCAAATGCGTAACTTGTTAACAGGCACACTAGTATTTGTTGGAGCGCAGATATCATTTATTCAAACCAGTTTTAATTCAAATGGTCCATTGTAATTTAAAGGATGCTCGTATTGAATTCATTTAGTTTGTCTAAACCCATTTTGCACCTGAACAACCCTGAGTAAAACGGCTAAAGTGGGTCGGGGATACCTTATTTATTCTCTGTATTTAAATATTTGGAGAATTTTTTACTAAATTTTATCTGGATTGGTAATGATGATAAAGTTTAATTCTTAAAATACATCCATGAAATAAACCTAAATGTTATACACATACACAATGACTGAAATCATCAGTGATAAATAAATGGTGGAACTTTTTCTTTAAAAGCAGAACTTTATTATCAACTTCATTTGAATAAGACTTTTTTTAATTATTTTGCTTTATAGAAAGAAAGCCTGTTTCAACTCAAAAAAAGTAAAATAACAAAACTGTTATAAAAAATTGTCTTACGAATTGTTTATCATTTCAGGTTTTTGTCAAATTTTTGGAGTGAAATTATCAAGTAATACCTCGTAAACACTCAAAATAGTGACTATTTTTGAATTTTAATTTAATTAACTAAAGAGTATTTTGAAAATTAAAACAATATAAATCCTAGATCCTGTACAAGTTCATGTTTAAATTTTCAGAATTTTAGGTGCATTAGAAAAAGAAAAATTTATAAAAGAAATAAAAGGTTTCCAGTTGCCATCATTTGCTTGAGTCACGAATTTAAACTCTGTATTATTTTATACGTAAACTTAATGAGTCAACAAATATTTCAACCAAACCAATGGGAAAGTACAACTGAACTGTAAATAAACTTTTTTTTTATATACAGCAGTATATATTTAATTTTTATTTTTTTAATTTTATTTAAAAAACATTGATTTTGCAAGAAAAAAAAATCTTTCTCATAATAAATGAATATACTTGAGAGTTCACCTTGGCCAAGGTCAACTCATTAATTTTCCCAAAAGAAAAAAAATTTCTGTCTTCAAATTTTTGTTTTAACTTTCGACTCCAAAATCTCAAATTTTTACAGATGGATTAACTTAAATGATCAGAATCCGTTTCTTAAGACATCAACAGAAATCCACTTTTATTTTATAATGCTTCTGTAAGTGAGTTTTTGTTAACTTTCTTGCTGTTATTTCTCGATTTCAACTCACTTTGAAATGATCACAAATGTAAAACATTGATCATATAAAATCGTCCAGAAATTTGCATACCATGTTTTAAGAAGATCCATCCATCGATTCAGAAGTATTAATGTATGTAAACTGACTGATTTGTTGACCTTCACTTTCCAAAGACTGTCACTAATATTTCACCCTTAGTTTTCTGTAAATAACAAGTTTTAAAAAGAAAATGTATTTGGATAATTTGTCCATTGCACTTTATTAAATTAGGAATTCGTAAATAAGTAATTCCAAATTTAAACGTGGCGGGATTTACATACTGTACTGAAGATAGTTTTATTAACGAGAGTTGATAAAAAAAAAGTTCCAAAAGCTTGCAAATCTTTAAGCAAACGTTTATAGAAATAAGATGAGATAGTGTTCTTAAAGTGGCACACATACGTTTGAGGTATTGGACATATGTTTGATCGGACTGTCGATTCTAGCCATATTATATAGAAGTCAGGGCCCAAATGATGTAGCCACTTCTTCTTTGCATAATGTTGGACTTCATTACACGTGAAGTGTCGACCTGCCATATGCTTTATTAAGGCAGGGAACAGATGTAATCAATAAGAGTCAAATCAAAACTGAATGGCGGATGTCCCAAAATTTTCCACTGGAAACTTTGCAGCATGTTCTGTATGGTCGGGCCTTGTCATGAAGTTAAGATCATCGTTCAGAAAACCAGGACTTATTCTGTGCCCAAAGAAAGGACGAAGCGGATAGTCATTTGGAAATGATAGCGCACACCACCAATGACACGAAGGATACAGACCACGTGGTACTGAGCTGTAGAGCCTGCTGTCATATATCTCAGCAACCGCTAGTATTGATGGAAACTCTTTGTTTTAAATTCTAGTAGTTGTGATGAAAAATCTAGCAATTTTCTTGTACTTACAGAAAAATGAATGTTGGCTATCCTAGCTAAAAATCCTTAAAATGAGAAAGGATTATACAATGGTTCCAATCGCTATTAATTATACTAACGTATTATGCTTCGAAAACTATAAAATCTTACCGAACAAGAAAAGATTAGGTTCCTCTGAAGCTTATTAAAATATTGTTAATGAAAATTCAATCTTGTGTCTCGGATATTGCTAAGAAATTAGAATATTTTTTTTTCCTTATTTAAAGAATTCGACAAATCCTTCCTCCTCCTGTAAATAAAAATCTTTAAAAAATAATAATCTCATTAGATCATTCCAAAACTGCAAATTAGTGAAAAACACAAAGAGAAAAACATTAAAATTGAGAATTATGGATTAAATTAAATTCATCAAATAATAAAAAAAACGGATTTTAAGATCATTCATTCTCTATTTCAATCGGAATTTTTAGTTAGAGAAATATTACATATCTGTTTATTGAATAGAAGATGAAGGATGAATTAGGCAAAGGATATGAGATAATTATTTCGTCTTTATCGGTCCTGGAAATGCCCCCTCACTTCCCTCTGAAAGCTTGCAAACTCAGATGGAAAGCTGCGCTTATAACTAATATATAAGTATATATTTGAATAAAGAAATACAATTTTGATTTATTCTATTCGAAAGCGGAGAGCTCGGGTACGACATCTGATGGCAAATAAAGCAAACGCCATTTGGGTGATCAGAGATTAAAGTCAATGTGTTGTGCTTTGCGGTAGCTAATATATTTCGTTATCTTCACTAGTTATCTTGCTCCTCTTTGTTATTTGTTTTATAATACACCAACCGATTTTTATTTTCGTTACATATAGCTCGTATTGATTATCAACAACCCCAATGGTAATTTTAATACATTATTGTATTCATTTCCATTCTTTTTTCTTTCATTCTTTTTTTTTCCTGTCGTTAAAGAAATTATTAACTATCTTATTAATAAATTTTGTATGTGTTGTTTGGAATTGTTACTTCAACACCAACCCGATACCCTGTAAATTGCCCCACTGACATGGCCATCCCAGATTCCATGCGTCGATTTGCCCCAAACAGATCAACAACGGACCCTGCAATAGAGGAAGTAGGAAAGTCCCCTTCATGTCCTCATCCTCAACGCTAATGAAACCTCCTACAAAAGAAAACGAAACATTGTTGATAACAAAAGCAGATAGCAGAAAAAGATATATGCTTTACATATTTGAAGTAACAATGTATGTTTAAATGCATGAATATCAATTATTTTTCAGGCATTATTGTTTGCATGTGTCATTTCATAATTTTGTATATCTAAAAAGTTCTTTTTCTACCAATGACAGCTAGCAAAGTTAATTAATTAACTGATTTCATTAATCAGTTTTGTTTCTTAAGTAAGAGGAATCAAACACTTTACAAATTTCAAATGCAATGCTATCCTCGTTAAAACCTTGTAGCTGTGCATTTGCTGGTTTCTACTTTTGGTAACTGTTTAAAGTAGGAAACACTTGTTCTAGACTTCAAGATGAATGATTATTGTTTCATTGTTAAAAAATTAAAAAAAATTAAGTAAGTAACATCTTCTATTTAATTCTCTTCATTTAGTTGATATGTTTACAAAGAATAATATCACGATTCCTTCTATTTGAATACTCAATGAATTCCACAATGTATTAATCAGCAACTCACTTATTAATTCATCTGAAAGTGTCACTTCTTTGAAAGCCTTCAATGCCTCAGATAAATGCACTGAATCAATGCCTTTAATGCCTCACATAAATAAATGAATCAATAAGTGACTTGCGATCACTAAGAATGTGTTGCATTAATTATTATTCAACGATCCTCGTACAATAACTTACATTGATTTTTAAAAATTTCCAAAAAAAAACTCAAGTCTGACATATTTAAGGAAATAATTTTTGCAGACGCGTCCTTTACACTTGGCCTCTGAAACTTTCGGAAAGTGAACCCTTAACTATTAACGCTCCGTCACATAATATTAATATTACTAATTATTTTGCTCCGTCTGTATAGAAGAAAAGGCGGCAAAAATCAACGACCTCTGCCGAAATTGATCTTGGGACCTCCAGTCCTCTAACAAACAATCTAAATATTTTTTAAAAAAAGTAGAAATACGCCATTTCAATATTTAAAAAAATTTTCTATTTAACTTCATTTCGCTACATTCCCACAGATGAGTTACTTAAACGACGTCACATATCCTCCGCATCCTCACTTATAAAAGGTTCTAAAATTCTTATCTTATAATTGACAAGGAAACAAATTCAATATTCAATATTCATTAACAATAGACAATATTTGATTGACCATTAATTGACGAAAATTCAAACAAAACTAGATGCCAAAAAATCCATAGGTAACAGCTGTAATAAAAGCTTTGTACTGGAACTATTTTGTAGACGGACTTACTAGGCGGAATATTATCACATTGTTTATGAAACGAAATATATAAAGCAATTATAAAGAAAAAGTATGGTTTTGGCTTCGTCTACGGATAATGTGTGTTCGTAAAGGTATATTCAATTCTTATGTCTCTATACAAATAATGCAGTAATTTTGACGATGCTATTTTGGAATAAAAATAAATACAGTTATTATTATTATTATATCATTATTATCAAATATATTTTTTATACAATTTAAATGGGATAACTATAACTATGAAAAAATAAACCAAATTTACATAATTTTAAAACAAAGGCTAAAAATTTTCTGGAGCAATACCCCCACTAATTTTAGCTATGAGCCGCCATCATCTTAAATACAGATTTAATTATATTTCAAATTTAAACTTCTTAAAGAGATATCAATAATAACAGAATTAAACTAAGATATATTTGAGGAGAAAACTTACAAGTTATCAGATATTTATTCTAGCACGAAAAATATATAACAGATTAATTACAAAGGACTTTAAAGATTAATTCTTAAAGATTAAAATTCTAAAGATTATAGATCTTATTTTATTAATCGCTAAGAGTAAAATGTTAGAACGAAACTATGCTTGGAAATTATGTTTAGAAGAATAAATTTTGAATTATCTTTTGGAAGGTAGGTTCAAAAAAACCAATTTCATTTAGACATCGAGAAAACGTTAGAATAAGCTTCAGGTATTAAAAAAAATAACCTTCTTCTAGATTTAGATTTATTGATGGGAAGGCAAATTACCAGATTGTATGTAACAGGAACCGGAAGCCAGCACGACTTCCGATGTTGTGTAAAAAAAAACCAAAAAAAACAAGATATCAACTAACAAGATGTAATTAGAATTAAGACTTAAATATATTTATACAAATAAAATTACGTGCTGACTTGTTATTCTTTGAACACACAAAACCAAAATTTATTAATATCTTCTGATAAAAAATATATAATTTTAAACCATCCTTGTCATCATCTGTCAATTCGTATGTCTGTGATCGAAAACTTCGATACTGAAACTAGATTGACAGTTCAAGACACAGGATGGACATGGGTGGTTTCTTTTGTATTCCCTGTTCGGCTGAAGGCTACAACAGGTCTCTTCATTCGATTCTAGTCTTCCAATGATTGCTACTCTCCTTTCTAAATACAATAACCCTGTGGCAGGCAAAGGAAAACTGTTTGATTATTCGCTGTAAGTTTCCATTAACTAAGATGATAAATAGAGTAATGAATTTGAGATTATTCAAAACATTACAACATTAGAAGTTAAACTTTTTTTTCCACACAGCAAGAATAAATTAAAAAACTAATTTAGGTGTTAAAAAATTGAAATCATAAATATTTTTTTTAATCATTTTATCTTGAAAATATTTTTAACAGCTTTTCAGAGAAAATACTTTTACAGCTTTTACTAAAACATTAGAAAATTGAATCATTAATTGAATTGAATCATTTATAAAACATTAGAACATTACAAATTTGAATCAATTTATAATTTTAAACATAAAAAAAAACTCAAAAATTAAATAGAAGAGGTTAATTCATGTTTTTTATTAAACACAAAATCAATTTATAATCTATCAAACACATGCACAGTGGTTAGGAGAGGAACTATTATAGATTGATGCAACAACTAGTTTAACCAAAGCTATTGTAATTAAAAGGAAAGTCCAATTTAAAGGGATGCCTGCATTGAGTTCGTTTAGTAAATCTAGACTCCAATTTGCACCATTGGGACAGCTCTAGTAAGTGTCCGCAATGGATACCATCTTTGTTCTTAATATAATCGATTAAAAATTTATACACAAGATTTGTCTAATTGCAATCATTTCCCTGACCTCTTGAATGGCCTCCTGAAACCGGAAATAGCCTGAACCAGAAGACCTTCGGATAACTTCTTTTACATAAAATTAACTTTCTTAATGCGTTCTTTGGAAGACCACAGAAAACTTTAAGGTCTTTCCTAAGATATTTTCTTTCTCATTTCTTAGCGTCTAAAATGTTCATACATTATGTTTGTAATTTTTTGTATCTCTTTTAGCTTAATTTAAAGAGTTAAAATTACTTCTCAATCGATAATTGTTTTTATCTTCTGAAGTAAAAATGTGAATTTTTTATGTAATGACAAAATAAACAAATAATTTTCGATCGTTTTAAAGTTTTTCATAAATTTCTGAGGGAAATTTATGTTTATTCTATTTAATCTAAAGTAAAAATGAAATTTGAAGGTCACTGTATTTCTGAACTTTCATCATATGTCCATTGTAATGATAATGAAGCGATAGCTAACATATACAATTAAAAATTAAAAATTTTTTGGAAATATTCCCTTTTGACCAAACTCTTTAAATACCGGGTATCTAAAACTCTAACAGCTGAAAACAGGACAAGATCTATTGATATATCAGTTTCGAATGTAAAAAGAGAAATTTTTAATACGAACTAAAAATTTAACTTGTGTATAAAGTTTCATTGTAAAGTAAAAAGACAAATAACGGACATAAGAAAACGAGATAAACACTGTAAAACATCTCCGTAGCTTTTTGCAAGATAAGCTCTCAGCCGGCAAAGTTCTATCTTTAAAAGTAATCCGTGAAGTTTATAATGTTCATCATTTTTTATTATGTGCGTCATTATTTTCTACTTTTTTACAGAGATTTCAAATTCAAATTTGATAAAATTTGCTTTATATTGATTATTTTTTATTGTATCTCTAAAAAGATTTGTATGAAATCATTTTAGCTCTTTCTTATTTATCTGTAGCTTTACTGTCTTTAAAAAGTACAATTTGTAGCAATCTTTAAGAAGACTGTTATTTGAATATTTAGAATTTCAAAATGCAGCACTGTCACATTGTTTATCTGACCTACCACTACATAAAGTACGATACCACGTGTCGAGACGACTGTCGACATTCCAAGATTTGTGGATGCTGGAAATTTAAGAGAAAACAATTGAATTCTCCAAATCTTATCAGTGTATGTCTACATTTGTAAAGCATTATGAGAGTGAGCGACACAAATAGTATATGTTGGAAAGAAAAGATGAACTGAATATGCAGTGGTGCTGTTAACGCCTTCAAAGGCACTCATGCCCAAAGGGTTAATGGCAATCAGTTCAAAAAAGTTAAGATAACTGATATTCGCGAAGACATTTTTCAGGTTCTCACATTTCTTTCTTTTTTCGTGCATTTACAATAGAAGAAGTTTTCCGAATACACCAATTGTATCAGCTGTTTTCTACAGATATTGAGAAGTGAATGAAGAGTTTGACTTTCTAGAAACACACTAATATTAAGTTTTTATTACAGATATCAAGCAAATATTGAAATTGATATAGAGATTAAATTCTGTATTATAACTCTGAGATTATTATGTAAGAGATTACTGTTAAACTGTTACACAAAAGACCATGGAGGCCCTGTAGTGAGCGAGAGGTCTAGACTCCAGCGATCCTCGACCAACGGAACTATTTGAGGTCGGATGGTTTGCTTGTCGCCCGTTCACTTTTAACAACCGAGTAAGAACCCCAGTACGCATTAGACAGAGGGCTTAGTGAACCCTAGGGTCCACCTGGAAGAGAAAAACAATGGAAAATCCTCAACCACCGCATGAAGAAGTTACTATAAATCCGTAACATTATATAATTTAATCCATTCGAGATAAACATCTTTTCCGTTACAAAACTTCATTATTTTCTTTCCAGTGTGTTGCACACAATATTTCAATCTGTAAGTTAACGATCTTCTTCAGGTGATCGAATTTACCTGTCGAAATACTGTGTGCATTAAAGAGGAGAAAAAATTATTAAGTTTTAGGAATATATTTCTTTAAAGAACTATAATATCTTTCCAGTGATAGCAAAATATTCTTCTTAAAGCAATTGGGAAAAAGAAACAGTTTTATTATGTATATTTACTTAAGAAGAAAGCATTCGAGACAAAAGAATAGTCCCCTTCCTTAGATTCAAACCCTCAATCTAAAAATAAATAACAAACTAAAAATAAAGAAAAAAATAACTAATTGCATGAAATCACTTACTATTCAATTGACTGTTAATACAGGCAAAATGAGACAGGATAATTGACTAATAGTAGTTTGGAAGTCAATATGTAATCATGGAATTGAGTGGATGAAATATTAAGTATTAAGATCACCAGAATATAAAGTTTTTTTTTAGTAATTCTACTGCCCATTAAACAAGATGAATTATTGAAAGTAATCTTAAAGCTGTGTCTGTAACTTCTTGTTTACTTCCGTTTCTCGATTGTTTTATCATCTTAACATTATATTTAATCTCTCTATTCGAAGGAGCCTCTTATCGTTCAAGAAATGGAATGAAACGATTCGAAGGAATAAGATTGATACCTGATACAAGAAATACAACCAACTGACGTGACCAAGATGAGAAGGACTGGATAAAATGCTCGCATTTAATACAATTACTTGGTGCTTAATGCCAATAATGCTCAACTTCCACAACTTTTGAAACTTGTGTTGAACATCTGAACAATATACAAATATTGTATTAAATATCTCTTTGCTTCTTAAAGAGTGAATTCTATTTTGAAAAGATTGTTCTATCTGATCATAATAAGACAATAACATTGTAATCAAAACAGAAAATTTACAGTTAATACAACTTTTTCGTTTTGATTGTTTTCAATTCTACTTTCTATTCACTGAAAATCTAACTGAATTGGAATGTTTTCTTTTGTGTGAATAAATACAATTTGCTTTTGTATTTTAATTCTACTAATGTTACTATCTCCTTTGTTGCAGTTATAATCAGATACTGGCTGTTACGGTAAAATAAGCAACGCAAAAAAAATCTATCTTCCTAATTAATTTAAAATTCCATTCATTATTTTAAAGAAATCATTGATGGAATTTAATATAATTATTAAATGATTTTTTTTCAATAATCGAATGAAATTTTTAACGATTTTAATAAAATGATTTCTCCCATTTTATTCATTTTTGTGGCTCTAAAATAAAGATAAATGAGACTCTGGGGTATTTCCCACATCGTTAAAAGAGAAATAGACGAGGCCTTTCGTGTCCTATTGTTCCGGAATCGTCTTCAGGTCAGCAGACGATTGTTTGCAGTAACTTTGTTCACAGACACATTAGGACTACAAAGATTCTTAAAGTTCTTATCATAAAGATAAATAATTCGAAAGTTTAATTTATAAAATGTTAGACTTCATTAAATTTTTAATATAATTTAAAACTTCAGTAATGGACTGTTTATTTTGAATTTTACACCTTCCTATCCAAAAAAATTGACTTCACCTTCCTCCACCATTGCTCAGGAAATAACCAGAGGTGTTGACCTGTTGTTGTTTTGCGATTACGTCTCCAAAATAACTTCTATTCCGGATTTTTAAAACCGGAAACAAAATGATGAAGAAAGTAGCTGAGAATCAGGAAATTAATTGAATTTGATCGACTGACAGTGTTTAAGATCATCTATGAATAAATCAATTCACAGCTTTCCCTCAAACACAAAACGAACCGATTCCTTATAATTTGTTACTCAAACGCTTACCTTATTAACAGGGACACTAGTAATGGTTGGAGCGCAATTACATTTATTCAATCCGTTTTAATTCAAATCGAATCCATTTAATATGTCTATGCTCCATTTTGCACCTGGAAATATTCATTCTTAGTATTTAAATATTTGGAGAATTTTTGAGAAAACTTTATCTGGATCGATAATAATCAAAAAAATCAGTTTTTTTAAAAATATATCTGTGAAATAAACCTTCATGTTCTAAATATGCACTTTTCTTGAAATCTTAATAAATAAATTAAATGGTAGAACTTTTCCTTTAAAAGGAGAACTTAATTATCATTCTCATTTAAATGAATCTTTTTTTGAATATCTTGGTTTACAGAAAGAAAGTCTATTTCAACTCGAAGAAAGTCAAATAACAGAAGTGAATAATAAAAGTTAATTGTTCTAAGTAATTGTTGTAAATACTCAGACATAATCAAAATAATATTAATTGGTAATTGCAAAATTTGATCTAGAATGGCTCCAAAAAGGGTTTAAATACCAAAATATTGAGTTGTAATTTAATTAATCACAGAATATCTTGAAAATTTAAAACAAAAAAAGCTCAGATCGCTCATATACTTAGATGTGCAATTGGCGACATGTCTTGTGACCCTGTGGGCCAAGGAAGGAGACAGTCCATGGAAACTCATGCTATATTGTTGAGCATTGAGGTAGCATTGACATGAGGCAGCAGAATTTCCTGAAAGGAACGCTCAGCCACAAATATTCCCTTTGATCATACCAAAGGAGAATCATAGGAGATTACTCCCCATACCATGACGTCACAGTCCTGGCTGTGTGTTCTCAGTAATGAAGTCCGGATTAGTGAGCTTTCCAGTGCTTCTCCAAACGAGTACGGTGGTTATCCATGTCCAATCTCGATTCATCACTAAACACTACCAGACTGCCTCTGCAGTCCACCTCTCTCAAACTGTCAAATTGTTATTGCAAAAAATAATGTATAATTTTTTTTCTTTTAAAAATTGTGACAGATCAAATTACTTTTTTTTAAAATTAACTATTGCACCAATAATAACAATTTTAAATAGGAAACATTATTTTTCGAATTTTTTATCCTTTCAGGTTGTCAAATTTTTTTGAGTTTTGAGTTTTTTTTTTGAGTTAACAGCCAATATCTGATTATAACTGCAACAAAGGAGATAGTAACATTAGTAGAATTAAAATACAACAGCAAATTGTATTTATTCACACAAAAGAAAACATTCCAATTCAGTTAGATTTTCAGTGAATAGAAAGTAGAATTGAAAACAATCAACACGAAAATGTTGTATTAACTGTAAATTTTCTAATTCGTAACAACTTAATTCTTCTATATATAAACAAATGAAAACATCCAAATTCTTCTTTTAACTTCTTCCTTTTCATCTTTGTTTATTAATCAAAAAGAAAACACCACATCTCCATAACATGTAGTTTATTTAAAAACTTTTCGGAATTTTCGGGATGATGATACGTCATCCCTTCTTCAAGCGAAATGTAACAATAAATTAGTTTTTTGGAATAACCAACAATACAAACTAGTGATAAACATGAACACTATGTTGAAATAATTTACAATTGTTTTAACAATATGAAATAGCAATTATGCTTTTACATTACTTTACAATTTTTGAAAAAACAAATAATCCAAATGAACTAACAACATAACACAGAGATACATCAATTCTTGTTTACAATAAGATAACTTAGATATTTTGAATCCTTTAAATTAACTAACAATCCAATAATCAAAAAACATTTCAATAATGAAATTCATCAATATTGACCACTTTTTTTACATCTTTTTTAATTAAGTCCTTTACTAATATAATCGTAGAAGGGTCTACTTTAGCCCCTTCATATCTATTAAAATTAGTTCCTTTTGTACATTTTATTACACAACTTTCTAATATTTTTCTTAGACTTAAATCTGTTTCCTTACATAAAATTTTAACATAGTCCTTCATAACATGTCCTTTATTAATACAATGTTCTGCAATATCTGAGACGTCCTTATTGGCATTTTTTAAGGCAGTACCGTGCTCAGACATGCGCTCTGCCATAGTTCTTTTACTCTCCCCTACATAAAATTCCCCTCACGTTCTACAATCCACCCTATATACTATTCCCATTTCATATTGCCCATCCCTTTCATTTATTTTTTTACATAACAAATTTTTAATTTTGTATTGGTATTTGAACCCAACATCTATATTAAAAGACTTACAAATATTTCTCAAAATCATGCTATTATTAGTCATATATGGAATAAAAACTTTATTTGTAAATTTACCAATCTCTTTTATTTTAAAAGTATTATAATCATTAATTTGTTTTTTAATGAACCTTTCTGATTAATCATTTTTCTTTAATAACTTAGTCATATCATCAATTTTTCTCAAATAAGTATCTTGCTTACTTGTATTTCTATCAATTCTCCTTATAAAATTTTCAACCACATTCTTTTTTATACCTATTCCATGTCCCGATCGAAAATTCAAAATATGGTCACTCTGACAATTTTTTATGTAATGTTCCATTATTATCCTTTTATTTACATTTATTAATTTGAGATCTAGGAAATGTAATAAAATAATGAGTTACATTACGATAATAAACAAGTAGTTACAGACACAACTTTCAATAATTCATCTTGTTTAATATGCAGTAGTATTACTAAAAAAAAAAAAAAAACTATGCATATCCTGGTCATCTTAATACTTAATATTTCACTCACTCAACTCCATGATTATGTGTTGACTTCCAAACTACAGTCGGACCTCTATTGAACGAACCTGTATTTTGCGAATTTCTCTATTTTGCGAACTTTTCTTTGGAACCAAGAACATTTTGCTAATTTCTTCGTAAAATAACCTCCAAATAGCGAAGTGCATTTTCTATTTAACGAACTTTTTCGAGGATATAGCTGAGGGAAAAAGAAGAAATTATAGATGATGTGGTCATTGATGATTATCTTTCACTTGATTTTGAAGTTGAGACCTCGGAAACACTAACTGAATCGGTTATTTTGGAGAGTGTGAAAAATAAAAACAATACAACTATGAGTTGCGATGAAGATGAAGATGATGAAAATGGAAATGATCATGATGCAGAAATAAAAAAAAACTTTGTATGATGAAATGCTGAAATCATTCGAAACAATCTGATGCGGATTACAATTTGAAGAAAATACGCCTGAAGGGGTTTTTGGTGCATTGCAAAGATGCGAGACATACTAAGAGCGAAAACAATTTTTCCAAAAAAAAAACTCATTAACAGACTTTATTAGTAAAATTTAGGTATGCATGGGGTAATGTATGCTTTATATCAATAAAATTATTACTTTTTTAATAATATTTATTGTTTAAGTATTTTAAATCTGTTTTATGTACTTTAAATAAATTTTAGAGCGTGAATCTCTATTTAACGAATTTTCCATATAACGAACTTGTATTCAGGATTTAGCGACTTCGTTAAATACAGGTCCGACTGTACTATTTGTCAATTATTTGTCTTATTTTACCTGTATTGACATTCAATTGAATAGTAAGTGAATTTCTTGCAATTAGTGGGTTTTTTTTTTAATTTATTTTTAGTTTGTTACTTATTTTTGTGATTGAGGTTTTGTATCTAAGGAATGGGACTTTTCTTTTGTCTGCAATGCTTTCTTCTTACGTAAATATACAAATTATAAAATTGTTTCTTTTTCCCAAATGTTTTCAGAATAATATTTTCCTATCACTGGAAAGATATTATAACTCATTAAAGAAATATATTCATAAAACTTAATAATTTTCTCTCCACT
>JAFIDM010097605.1:25230-35826 GCA_023159025.1 Thereuonema tuberculata | reverse complement strand
AAAAAAAAACACAGAAGTTTAAACTTTCGCATGATGAATTCACGCTTCTACAAATAATTATTTTAGATTCTAAAAATGACTTTTAAGAAATGTCATTTAAGATTACTTTTAAGAAAACATGACTCGTAAGAAAACATGACAACTTAAAGTTGATTTGAGAAAAACAAAAAGGATTTAAGAAAAACAACTGCTCTTTATTATTTATGAAAACAAAGAAAAGAAAGAAAAGGCTGTAATAGAAAATAAAAAGTTTTCTGGCAAAGAATAGAATAAATATATTTTTGTTTGTTCCGCGTATTTCTTAGAAGGTTTATCAGATCACACAGTCTGTATGTGTCTGTCTAGGTGTGTTTGTGTGTGTTTAAAACTGTGCTGTCCCTAATAACTTTGAACTGCTAGATAGATCTCCTTAAAACTTAGTCTGTGTATTTAAGGATAGATACGATCTAATTTTTTATACAGGGAGATTGAAATTATGGTATTGTTATGGAGAGCGCTCTGGAGAGAGACACAGTGGGCGAAACAAGATCAGATTTGAAATGTATATATTCCAGAACATGGGGAAAAGATTTTGCGATAAAATAAAAATTAGTTCAAAAAATGACCAACAAGGGGAAATCTGGTGCGGCTTGAGGATACCAATTGCAGTAGTACGAACTATAAACAACGGTAAATCAAGTGTTATCGAGTGTTTTTTAATCATTCATTCCATACATTATGTAAAAGCAGTTTTTAGCACCGATAGATGATTGAGAATGCAGGGAGCTGCCAAGGATAGTTACAGGCAATATCAATGTATTGGCCATTCTGCAATACCAAAAGCTATATCACAGTACCACCTTCTATTTGAAATTTTCACCAAATGAATTCTGCCGAAAAATTATCACGGGAAGATTACAAAAATCCTCATAGAAAAGCATTAGAGTCTCAACAAAAGGTGTATGTCTTATTTCTAATAATGCTTCATTCTTTTCTTCAGACTTTTTTTTGGGGGGGTACGTGAAGACACAGCGTTCGTTCCACCCCACTTTCTGCTAAGTTCACCGGACTGGTACATCGTATCACCAATGCAATTGCAATGATCAACAAGTAATGTGCTGCACCGCATATGGTCAGAAATAGATTACCACCTATAACTTTGCCGCGTCTTGCAACATTTTTGAAAAAAAAAAACACTTGGTGAGTTTATCTTTCATTTGATATCTTGGGGGCAAACATCCCTTTTTTCGCCGTCGAGCTGCGAGCCTCTGAAATGAATCAAGGAATTATGAATAATCCTGTACATTAGAATTTGAAAATAAACGTAAACTTTTCTTTTTTGTCCTTTGGGGGCGACAATGAGACCGTTACTCTTCTTCTCTCTCCTCAAAGAAAATCACCCTAGCGATAACATTATCCTGTTCTCGCGTCCTGGCTTCTTATTATCGAAACATTTGTTTATAATTATACTCATTAACAAAAAAAACGACACACCTAGAAGGAGTTGTCAGATGGAGACAAAAATTGTTGGAGAGGAAGATTATGTACAGAATAGAAAATGATTAAAATTTCAGACAAATTGAATGTTTTATTTTAGAGATACAGAGTTACAAAGTAACGAACTCAATAAGGTGTTGACCCACCTCTACCCTGAATGCAAGCTGCCACACGACGTGGCATAGAGAGATAAAGCTCCCTGATGGTCACCTGCGGTATTTCTTGTCAAATTTGCTCCAATTGTCGGGCTAGGTCATCCACATTCCCTGGTGGATGCAGTCGCCTTCCCATCATATC
Source organism: Thereuonema tuberculata (assembly GCA_023159025.1). Taxonomy (NCBI): domain Eukaryota; kingdom Metazoa; phylum Arthropoda; class Chilopoda; order Scutigeromorpha; family Scutigeridae; genus Thereuonema; species Thereuonema tuberculata. The sequence goes on along the minus strand of JAFIDM010097605.1, from coordinate 34,053 downwards.
CCAGACATGCTCTATTGGAGGGAGATCTGGGGATCTGGCTGGCCAAGGAAGTGTTTCACAAGCTGCAAGACAGGTCATAGCAACATGTGCCATATGTGGTCTGGCATTATCTTGCTGAAAAATAAGGCCATGGTACTGCAAAAGAAAGGGTAGCAAAATAGGTCTCAGAATGTCGTCGACGTACCACTGTGCTGTTAGTGTGCCCCTAATGACGACCAAAGGGGTCCGGCTATCAATGGAAATGGCACCCCAGACCATAACTCCTGGTTGAGGGCCTGTGTGGCGTGCTGTAGTGAAAGCAGGATCGGCAAGCTGCCCTGGGCGTCTCCAGACACGTCTGCGTCGATCGTCAGGACACAGTTGAAAGCGGGATTCGTCGCTAAACACTGTACGTTCCCAGTCAGCATCATTCCAACCCAATCGAGCCAAGCACCACTGTAATCTGGCACGACGGTGTGCAGACGTGATTGGCAGGTGGCGTAGCGGTCGGTATGAGCGTAGATGTCGCTCTCTCAACCGTCTGTGAATGGTCACGGTGGACACTCGTGTGTGGGTCGCACGTCTGATGGTTGATAACGATGATTCAGACGCTGTGACAGCTGATCTGACAATCACCCTATCCTCCTGCTCTGCTGTGGCCCTAGGGTGACCGCTACCTTCATGATGCTGAAATCTGCCATTGTCCACCCATTCCTGCCAGCATCTTCTGATCGCCGCATCACTTCGACCCATATGACGAGCGATTCTCCGATTTGCCGAATCTGGCTCTTTCAATCCAATGATACGACCTCTTTCAAACTCTGACAATTGTACATAATGAGCTCGAATCCAGCGGCGAGGCATTTTTTCAGTCGTTGAAAGGTATCCTAACTCGCAATGCAACAGAAAGTTTGACCATCAGATTGAGAATCGCTTGTTATATACATCTGCTGAGTGCGCAGTTCCGATGCGCTGTAGCTCTCGTTATTCATTCATTAGACACCTAAGTTTAATCATTTGCATGGGCGGTCCCAATGTCTTCGCATACGAAATTTCAATACAATCGGATAACTCCTTCTAGGTCGTCGTTTTTTTTGGAAATGAGTGTATTACTTGAAAATGAAATGCAGGTCGTTTTAAAAACGTTTGTGATTTTTAATGTATCAACTTAATATAACTGTAATTGTGTAGGTGCCTTGATTTTTTTGCTATGAACAACTTATACATATTAAACTACTTAATATAATAAATATATGCTTTAAGCTCTTCGAACTTCTTGCTTTACAATCCTAATGTAAAATAAAAAATATGCTACTAAAAGAATTGGTCCAAAGTTAATTCTCGACAGATTCAATTATTATTGGGGACGTTTAGCTAAGAATAAATTTAAAATATATTTCCAAAAGCTTGTCGCTAATTACTTATTAACGACTCATTTGGGAGCTATTGCGATAGCGACCAAAATCTGTAGTTATTATGTTTGTTCTGTCCGTCCATCCGTGTCTGTGATCCCTAACAATTCCCGAACGGAAGATCGGATAGACAAACGAATTTCACCATCGGGTTTAGAGGCCCAAACACCATAGGAAAGAAGTATTATCAAGGGCCAATGCCCCCCCCCCCCCCCATGTTCGAGATATTTGACATTGTTGTCATTGTAATCCCCCTCCCTAAAAACTCCCGAACGAAAGATAGGATCGACTTATGGATTACATCATCGTGATAAAGGCCTAAAAAACATAAGAAAAGGGTATTTTTAGGGGCCAACGCCCCCCCATGTTCGAGATATTTGGCATTGTTTTCATTGGATTTCTGCTATTAGATTAAATGTCAAAAATGCAGCCATATCATTTCAGTTGTCAGCTACAGCTTGATGCTTAAGGTCTTGGACACATTTGCTTGAGGTATTCGGTTTGAATCCGTGTATCTGTTGTTTTTTGTTTTGTTTTTCTTCTTCTCTAAATCTTTTTTCTCAATTTCCGCGTGATTTGTTTTTTTTTTTTTTTATTTATCTAACGATCTTTTTTTTTTCTCCCTCACTTTTTTTTTAGTTTCCTTTCCTTTTATTTTCCTTTCCTAAGGTAATGCCTATATTACTATTATATTTAATTTTTTTTTGTTATTATGTGTCGCCTTTAATTTATACTTTAGCACAAAATTATATTCACCCCCTGTTTTTTTTAGAGCAGATGGTTAAAGATATACATTGAAGGTTTTACGATTCTGCTTTTTTTTTTGTTTGGATCTTGCCTTGTATGAAAGCAAAAATGCGGCTCTGAGGCCAATTGATAATAAATTTGGGGGAAAATCCTTCTGAGATCCCTTGCCCCAGAAACTTGTTCTAAGAACACTAAAGGGCTTTACCTTATTTAATTAGTATAAATTAAGTTCAAATTAATCGTCAGTTCGATTTTAACATTCACGAACTTCATACAATACGGCCCAAAACAAACTTCACTGAACCGTTTTGAATAGAAAACGCTGCAACCGAAAGAATAATCAACGGTGGTTGTTGACAAATACATGTTCAACGTGATCTCCTTGGCGCTCTAAGCAGTACTCGTAGTGGTTGCATGGGTTGTCCACCATGTCCCGAACGAGAGGTTGTTCCATTCCCCTAAGAGGGATTTTCATTCGTTGTTACTGTTACGGGATGGCCGCGCCGGTGCAACCTTTCCGCTGAGTACACGGAATTTATCGACGACAGATAGCACAACCTTGTTTGTGAGTGCTGGACGGTAAAACGCTCCAGAAATTTCGTAGCAACATGTAGGAGGCTAGATCAATTGCCACGGCCTGTTCCGTATGATCGAAAATAGTGCTCCACAATAAACATTTTCTCCTCGATAGTTAAGATCAATCTCACAGCAACACTGATAAATTTCACATCCACATTCTTTCCTATTCCCAATACTACAATCGCCTTAATATTCATCTCGCAGTGCCACCTCAAATTGTTCAGTTTCGTTTGTTTTGGGCCATACTCTACTTAAACGAGAAAGATTGAAAAATTTCCTGCTTTCTTATAATTAAGGCAGTTATTTTTTTACAACAGTTCAGAAAACTCATAGAAACATGTTTCTAAAAAAAAGTTTGAAAAATATTGAATTTTTTTTTAAATTTTATAATTGAAGAAATCAAAAATATTCATTGTAAGAGTAACTGTGCTCCTATGAAAACTGATATAGAAGTGAATGTTGATTATCTCTGAATATCTGATTATCTCCCTTCGATCTACGGGGATCAAATTTTGAACAGAAATTGCTTAGGATCTGCAAATGTCGTAAGATCCAAGTTGTTTGATTTCTATCAGTTAAGGAGTATGTGTGCTTTCTCTCGTAATCATCATCATTATATATTATTTCTCAAAGGGTTTTTTTTGTCGGACCGCTATATTTCCTTTACTACTTCATCAAAATCAATGATTGAGGCATCATTTTGAAGATTACGTTTCCCGCTAATGACGAAAAATAAACAAATTGTTTAAAATTAATGTTTTCGTTAAAAAACTTTATTTTTAAAAACTTTTTATACAAATGTAGACACGCTTTAACAGAAGCGCCTTATTTTTCGAAAGTGAAAGTATTGCTTTAGCGTTGTAACCTTCAACTATTTCCTTTTTTGAATAAAAATGCACTTTAAATGATATTTCATCGTTTATTTAATAACAACAGATAAAAAAAAACAAAGATTTATATTTTAATGAAAATAAACGATTTATTACAATAGAAACATAAAAATTAGTCAAATTTTCATATATTATTTTATATATTATTTCTCAAAGGGTTTTTTTTTGTCGGAACGCCATATTTCCTTTACTACTTCATCAAAATCAATGATTGAGGCATCATTTTGAAGTACGTTCCCCGCTAATGACGAAAAATAAACAAATTGTTTAAAATTAATGTTTTCGTTAAAAAACTTTATTTTTAAGAACTTTTTATTAAAATGTAGACACGCTTTAATAGAAGCGCCTTATTTTTCGAAAGCGAAAATATTGCTTTAGCGTTGTAACCTTCAAATATTTCCTTTTTTTGAATAAAAATGCACTTTAAATGATATTTCATCGTTTATTTAATAACAACAGATAAAAAATACAAACAAAGATTTATATTTTAATAAAAATAAACGATTTATAACAATAGAAACATAAAAATTAGTCAACTTCTCATATATTATTTCTCAAAGGTGTTTTTTTTATTTCCCTTAATACTTCATCGAAATCAATGATTGAGATATTTTCAAGATTACGTTCACCGCTAATCATGAAAAATAAACAGATTGTTTAAAATTAATGTTTTCGTTAAAAAAATTTATTTTAAAAATTTTTTTGTAAAAATGTAGAAGGCAATCTATTGACAATCTGTTCATTTATTTATTTCCACATTACCATTCGGTGACTGATCAAGATACCATGCGAATTATTCGCACGGGTCAACGTTTTTATAAAACTTGAGAAGACGCCATCTATTGACAATGTGTTTAACTAACATGCACACAAGCTGTTGGATTTGTTTATTATTTCTCAAAGGTGGTTTTTTGTTGCGAATTATTCGCACGGGTCCACTAGTATTAATATGAATTACTGGACAGAAGACATAACAATGCATTATTCCTGGTAACTAAAGGATAACTTTGTATTTTCCGGGAGATATTTCCTTGTTAAATATTTTCCTTGTATAACCTTTTCTCAAAAACTCGTTATACGGTGAGTTGTACCGGATCTTAGGAAACGAATTTCAGTGATGTATTGCTGTCGAAAAATCTGTGTCTCCACCACCATTGATGTTCAATTCGATAGCCCTTTACTGATGCTATTGCTCTGCACTGTAATTTCCATTGAAGCATGCGGTTTCGGAGTACCGTCGTTACGAGTTTTGTCTACTTCTCCTGGCAAGGCTTCCATAGACCATTTTTCATGTGGGAATGCCTGTTTTCTAGTGCTTATTTGAGGACTCGAGATGCACAAAAATTGGTGCAGCATTTACTGACTTCACAGGAATGTCAGTGAAAGGTAAAGCGCGTATTTCTGTTTCTTGTTGCATTTGCTCCAGAAAAAAACGGTTTAAAACAGAGATGTGACTGAAGACTTTATCTTGACGAAGCTATATCTAGTTTTCGTCTTTATCGTAAAAATGGATAATCTGATTTCGATAAATTAAGTCCACCACATTTGTATGATAGTAATGGGAGTTGACATGTGGTTTTTGTACAAAACGATGAACGTTTAACTTGTAGCTATATCTTGTAGCTGTATCATGATATGATCATCAATTCCTCAAAAAAGTTTCTTTGCATTCTTTACACCATCTTCGAAAAATTTTGTGGTCTCTTTAACGGCAGTAAAATGCTCGGGGTAATGTAATCATTAAGATAGATATTTGATTCATGTAATACAACTATGATTTTCCATTTTTCTCCTAACACGTGACGCTGATACAGTTTTCTACTGTTCGTTTGGCTCTTTAAAATGTTTAACGGCAGGAGATTATGAACTCGGCTCTTATGACGTTTTTTAAATTCAAATTTCACTTGATTATAGTGGAATAATAATTTTCTTTAGTCCCCTTCTATTCCCATTAATGCTTGCTCTTTGTTCTTTCAAAGAGATTCCCTTCTTTGACACATGAAATCCAAGTTTCTTGCATGCCTTTGTAACAGCGGTTAAACTGTACTTTGTGTAATGTGCCTTCCCAAAATAGTTCACTTTTCTTTGGCATCGTTGTCGCCAAGCATAGTTTCCACACTGAACAGCTCGAAGACTTCTCCATCATCACAGACCAGTAACTGGTTTTGCAAATCGTTTCTAGATATCCAGAATAAACCTAACGATTTTTCCCTTTTATCAAATGCCTAGTTAATCAAATAAAAGTTTTATCCTCGTGGATGTTGATGGAAAAGAAGACTAACTAATTAGGCCTAATTACTTTCAAAATAATTAGGCTAATAAAAAAAGCTAATGCTTCAATTTGAAAAAAAATTAATAAATTGGTTTCTTTGACGTGACGTGACGTCGGTACGCACCGAAGTGCGAGCTTCGAATCCGAAGCATCCGTGTTCCAGGGAGCGCTAGTGTTCCCAAGATGGCGAACCCCTAGAATTTCAAGGGAAAGATACTGGGGTGATTTCCCGTGGCCTTCGCCAGGACGCCATTAAGGAATGACGTCAGATCGAAGAGAAAGTGAAGAAGAGGCTGGACAACACAGGAAAGGAAATTGAAACAGCCATGCCACTGCCTGGGTTCGAACCCAGGTACTGGCGCACTGGTCGCCAAGGCTGGCCGCCGCCGAGACCTCATGGCCACGCCAGTACGGCTTGTTTTCTTTACCTTTCATGAAATTTTGTATTTAAAATAAACATCAATAAACTGCGCTTCCTATAACGTCTTTCTATAGAATTAACTTCTTTTTTCACGAACTTTTCAGGAATCATGTAATTTAAACAGCTTATGTCTAAACTTCTTTCATTCATCAGAAAAGCGGAGGAGTAAATTGGACAGATTTTTCGTCAGCTGAAGTTATTTTCCTATATCAAATCATTTTCACCATTAACGAATTATATTTTTATGATTTTCCTAACAAAATAAGATCAATCTTTTTACTATCTAAATTTTTCTTCAAAAATTCACAATATAGTAATTGTTGACTTTTCTCTAATGCCGAATAAATCAAATAAATGTTTCATCCTCGTGGATGCGGATTGGAAAGAAGATTAGCTAAATAGACTAACTAATTAGGCCTAATTAATGACGATCGAGCATACTGTTATAATTAATTCTAATACGTAATAATATATTATTCAATTATTCTATTTTGAACTATTAATAAGAGGCTTTTAAATTTTAACGTAAACACGTAATAGAACTTCAGCAAATAAGCTCTAAGTATTACACTGCAATTAAAATCTACAAAAGAATCTCAAACATTTATCATTCTTTTATTCATCATCAACCCTTCCCTGCAATATCATCATTACTCGTATCTGGAAGATTATATTGCAGGTAAACTGGGTTTGGGAGAGAATTTTCTTATTATTTTCTTCAGTGTATCGTCGTGATACTTTTCTTGACATGGCGGTCTAGACAATGCTGTCTTCTTTTTCTAATTTTCTATCAAGTTGAATTTTAAATTTATATTCCTAATCGTGCGCTATTAAAAGTACAACTTGGCTTTCTTTAATAACTAGATATAATATGAAGGGATCAGTCTTAAAAGAAACCTTGAATTACTCGCAAAAAACATTTCCTCCGACCAAACCAAAGGCTAAGGATGGCTGTCACATTCCAATACATAGGCCTGTTAGAAAAATAATAGAAGAAATCATATTTATTTCATTTATGAAAAAAAAAATCCTCTGTAAATGTCTCTAAATCCGCTCTAAAAATAAATAGATGTAAATAAATAGATGTAAGATAGAAATAAATGTTACTATTATTTGTTTTGGGAAAGAATGAAAACGGTAGACAGTCACCACTTCTGATAATAACTTATCATAAATTCCGGATCACTTATAATTTATCACTTCACCAGAAAATGGCACCTTGAATTCAAAGATTTCCTTAAACATTCAAATTTCCAGACTAATTAAATTTCGAAGAACTACAACGAATCCAATCAAATCCATCGCAGACGTAGGAGAGAAATGCACTCTATGCTCTGCTTGCTCTGGAGGTTACTGCTAAAATCCCGACCAACTAATGCAAAAGCTATGTTCCAGGTGCAATGCCGTCGGGGCTGGCAATAATTGACGTCCAGCATACTCCATGCATTCTCAAAGAGGAAATTGAGCTCAATTTCGCCACCATTAACTATTTAAATGTAATTGGGATAACTTTTCAAACCTACAGTGAAAATGCAGTTCGAAGGCGAGTACAATTGGCGGAAAGAGAAGGATTATGGCTTAGTGAATTGAACTAAACAATGAGATGGTAGTCCAGAATGAAAAAACAAGGATAATAGATAGCAATGCAAAAATAAATGATTACTTAATTCTATTAAGTAGTTAGTTAGTTTAGACTTTCTTTTTTATTTTACCAATTTACTAATTTTTTGTTGTAAATATTCGCAAATAAATTGTTCTTAATTTTTATTTTTAATCATGTAATTTGTTATGAATACATAGAATTAAAATAAAATGAAAAGGAAAACAAATAAATCTTGTATTTTCCTTTTACTTAAATATATTTTGCTTTATTACAGTACTGTGTGTATTTAATATATGCACAGAAACTTATATGCATTAATAAAACTAAACAAAACTCTTCAAAATTAGATCACTAAAATATATCATTTATTGAAAAATATAGCAAAAGTAGTATACTTATAAAAAAAAAATAATAGTATTTTTGAGTTTAGTAAATATCAGTGTTTCAAGTTACAGATACTAAAAACATATCTCCGAAATTAAGCTTAATGCAACTACTATGAATACAATAATTACAAGCTTCCATGTTTTAATTGCATTATCTCAATTTCTCTTATCATACACATATTTAAAAGTTCGACAGTCAATTATAACTCCTTTGCTTTTCAAAAATTAAGTAATAGAAACGATCAAAATTAATCATTCGATTTTGATCATTGTGATCATAATTAAGCATTCGATTGATTTCAAAATCGATTCGATTTGGCTTGAACTCAACCTATGTATCTCTCTTTTTGCATTCCAATGTCGACGTATTGGGTGACTTGAAACTGTCTAACTATACTCAAACCTAAGCTCCATCTTAATCATTGGCTTTCATTGCTTCATTCTTAAACCTGCGATTGATAGTATTAAGCAATTAATTCCTCAAGAGTTTAGGTTGAGGCTTATGGAAAGAGTTCGGGCTAATAGGAAAGTTAA
>JAFIDM010097605.1:0-15230 GCA_023159025.1 Thereuonema tuberculata | reverse complement strand
GCTAGAATAAAATAACTCCACAAGAGAGAGACCAACCAGATCCAACAAGAAAAATGAAATTTTTGGATAGGAAAAAAGAAATTTTCCAAAGAGAAACAGGAAAACTTTGTATTGGCTCAAGGATCCAATAACAAAGCCTCCATATAAAAATAAAGTTTAGATTTACACAAAACATTTAAACATCGTTAAAAAACATTGTTGTATTTAGAACTGAAGAAATTAAAAAACGATATTTTCTATTCAGTTCTAAAATTAGCTGGTTTTAATACATCACAACAACGGTCACCATCTTGAATAGCAGTTGAAGATACTAATCTACTAAAGCAGAGATGTATGCATCTACTTTAATCTTTCAAGAATTGTCTAAGAATTAAGTGAGAGTACGGAAAATCTTCTCTTATTAAGCTTTCAATTTTAATCAATAGCAAAAATTGATATGCATAACTGTAAAAGCAGTGTTTTTGAAAATTCAAGTGTTTTCATCATTACTTAAGACCACGAAATTTTCTGGGATAAGTGACTGTTACTAGGAAGTTACTACTGCCTAATATAGGAATTTATGTAACTTGCAATGAAAGTAAATAAAATAAAATTTAAATGATGTTTTAAAATCTTTTAAAATTAAAACATACATTTCAAAAAAAATTAAATGTCTTAGTGTGTCTTAATTTTAAAGATTTTTAAATTATCTTTTGCACACGTTAAATTTTAACTTTAAATAATGTTTGTCCAAATTATATTCACCGATGTTTATAGAAGGTTGATCATTAATTTTTTAGGGTTACTGTCTTTGGGCCATCAGAAATTACATTCAATTTCAATTTCATACAATTTCAAAATATAATCTTTTAATAAATACTACTTTATCAAAAAAGATTGAATTATTAACACAATTATGATTTGTGACAAAAAGACGAAATAATACAATACACATGGGGTCTCTTCTCCGTGAAACGTTGGAGTCATATCTTCAACACCCCGATGGGCCATAGTGGGCCCTTTGGGATACACTTAACCTAACCTAATCTAACACAATACAAAACATTTTATGTCTAAATCATGCATTTTTCCTTAAATACAATAATAAAAAACAAGTAAAACGAATTTTTGCAACACAGAGGCTAGACACTGTGTTGCATGGTATTTCAATTGTTCTTGATCATGAAGCTAAGTCGTGATCTATTTCAGATGGTACTACATTATATTGTTTCTTGCTCGAAGCAACACTTGCTTAACGTTAAAAACTTGCTTTATCTTTCACATTATCTTTCTTTAAATTTCACCAATAAATTAAATAAATAATATTCTCAAAATGTTACAAGTATATTACAAACAAAGATTGGGATCAGTTGGTTAACTTGGTGACTTTTTGACACTTATAAATGTTTAACAGTAGATAATAATTATTATATCCAAGATTTACTTAATCAAACAGATTAAAATGATTGAAAGAATTGCTTTTTGTCTTAAATGAATTAAATTGATACAATAAAATAGCTAAAAAAATTCATGAATTTGTTTATGAATTACATTCACTAATTACTATCCAGAATTTATTATTTGACCCAATTATTTTAATCAAGAGGAATTTATCCCATACATATCCATAGACATGACATATCATTTGTTCATATTAGTTTAACCAGTCATTATTCTAAATTATCAAACATAAAAGTAATGTTAGTTATACTAGTTTTTTGCTAGTAAATTTAACTAAATTTTATTTTCTATAGATAAATTCGTTTGCGCTAATTTTAAATTCATTTGATGTAGAACACTTTAATTTTTTATATTAAGAATGTTAAAGGAAATCTCAATTTAAAATAATAAATATACTTATAAAGGAGTAATTATTAGAATTTTAAGATAATTATCACTTTTGGATTAATAAATTGTTAGCCATTATAATAATCTGCTTAAATGGTTGTAAAATGGTAGTAGTATAATAAATGATCGATTCTAATGTGTTTCCCATTTATCATGGTTTCACAAAAACTGATCTTTAAGAACTAGTTTTTCAATTAACATCCATTAAAAAATGGATATATGTAGTTTTATGTAATAAGAAGAAGATAAGAGGAAAACGTTTTATATAAACAAATATATATAACTATTAACAAGTTTCTCACATAATTATGGATTTATCGAGAATTAAATAATGGAAATAAGTAAGTTACTATTGCCAAGATTTTTGAAAACCAATGAATAATTTTATAGTTGAATAAATTCGAATTTCATACATAATTTATTTCACTATTCCTGCTGTTGTGTAAAAGTACTAATTCTAATTATTTGTCTATAAGTAACGTATAAATATTCTATTTTTATTAAGTTGTTTTCAATATTTAATATTATTTTTAAGATTTAATTACTTATCATTTAGGTAAACCATTTTCATCCTAAATAATTTAATGTTTATTTAATGTCCTTGTAGAATAATGCTAATCTGTTTGCATTTCTCTCATTTCCATAACACTTCATCTACAAGGACTTGTTGTAGAATGATTCGCATATGACCTCCAAGGATAATTAAGAGAAAGTTGCTAAGTTTTGAACTGAAGGAGTTATTTCTACCCATATGTTCCTTAATCTCAATGCTGATGCTCTTTACGACATGGATTTACATAGACGTCAACTACTAGGTCTTAAATAATTTTTTTCCGCAAACACCATTTTTCATGTTGGTAATTTTTCCGTTATTGTCCTTTTTCAAAACCAGATGCTAAATTTCCAGATTTTTAAAACTGCTCATGCTCCCAAACTTACTCCATCATTAGGTCCAACGGAAATTGAAAGAAAATCGGATAATTAAGGGATAGATATCGGGCATATTTTCAAAACTTCCGGATTTCTAAAACAACGCATAGCACATCATTAAATCTTAGGAACCTCAGGGCAGAAGAAGAAAGGGAAGGAAACGTTCCTCCCGTCTCCCCTCCCCTTTAACAAAATTTTAAAAGCATTGCATGTAACAGTGTTAGGCCATCATAAAGGCTTCAATGAAAGTAATGTTTTATGGAACTCAAGGAGATCATATAAGGTTGAGCCGTGGACAAAGCATTGAATTTTCCTGGACAACACTAAATACTACGACTAATTTTATATGTGGTGTGCTATTATCAGTCTTTCAGTAGACAGCTTCTTGTAAGGTAAACTTATTTCCAGTTTCTGTTGTTCCAAACGTTAAATACATGAGCATCTTCTTTATAGTGTGAACCTAGTCTTTTACAAAATAGTTTACATTTCTTTTCATTAATTTTTTGAAGTAGAAATTTATGTTATGTTGTGTTATGTTATGTTAAGTTATTATTCAAGTAAAACCTCTATTTTACTTCACCGGTTCAAGAGCTAACTTTAAATTCAAGATTATTATAAATTTTCTTAATAATATTGATGTTTTGTTATAGATCGCAATAAATCATTTGATGTAATTATATTACAAATTAAAATTAGAACAACTGTAATTTTGGATAGCGAAAAAAAGCCCATTTAATTTTTTTAAAATGTATAACTATTTCGGAAATCAAATAGCATATTTCAATAATTTGGCGTTCGGAATCAAAATTCAGAAAATTTGTTTTCTTTTTTTCCTATTTTTATTAGATTTGCATAGAATACAAAACTTTGCATGATGAGTTAAAAAATCGGAATAGGAAGCTGTTTTTAACATCAAATCTCTCTCATTCCGTCGGGATATTTCAGAAATTAAAAATAAGAAACTTCAAGTAGCATTGACTTTCTATAATATAAATAAATTATTATTAATGAGAAAAAGTACTAAGAAAATAAATATGTATATAGTTTTAATAATGTGGAAATTAAATTCTGCTATGAGTGTGAACTTGATAAACCCTAAGGAATTTTAAAAAATCGATAATGGCAAAATCATGAATTACCGGAGTCAAATTCTTGAACTAATTCTTCGTGCACGTATTTTAGCATGAATATGTACGAATATTCAATTAAAATGGATTAGCAGATCCCTTGCAGAATAGAAATAAACATGGAAAATAGAAAAAAAATCACTATTAACATACTGGATAATTTATCAGCGAGAAATTATAAGGTTATCTAAAAAATATTTTTTTTTTATTATATTTTTCCATAGATTAAACTCGGTTCATACTGTCACAAACTGCATTTTCTACATATATCTTCTTTTCTGAGACTTTGCTTCTGTGAAGTTAAATAAATGATAACAAAAAAGAGTTGATTTGGAATTCCATTTACTGCTTCACAACAGTGAATGAGATATTTCATGAGAATTCATGTCACTGCACCTCACTGAACAATTCCCGAGTCACATTGTATTGACAGTATGCTGACGTGATTGGAATACGGTCAGTGCCTTTGTTAATATATTATGAGATCATCGACAGAATATCAAATAAAGATAGCAGCAAAATGTGCTGCCCTTGCAAGGAAAATGTAGTTATAGCAAAGTGTTCACAAAACAAATTTTGTCAAGTTGAATTTCGCTTTACAGTATCACTTACTTTCAAAATTATTTTATCATTAAAGAAAATGTTCATTTTTATAAATATCAAATTGAAACATCCTCCCAAAAATAAAATAAAAGTTGAAAGAATGATGAAGTGAAAAGGAAATCATATACTTTAACCTAACTCCCAATTGTCATTAGGAAAAAAATTTTTAAGCCAAAATCTTACAGCTAATTAAATTAAGACTAACATGAAGTGTAAATATTACCTATTTCATTCAATATTCAAAGTTATATCTTTCCGTGATGAGTGGCAGAAGGCTGACAGATCCACAAGCTAATTAACCTATAACTTAAAATTATCTTTTAAAAACTGACTTATGAATATAATTGTATGAATGAAGTAAACTTTGTAACCTGTAGAAATATGGATCCCAATTCATGATGTAAACCCTCATGTTTGGAGATATAAAAGAAAAAAAGAAGAAACCAAGAAAGAACAATTTTTTATGAAAATTAGTAAACACGACAAGAAATTCGCCTTTATGGAAAATGTGAAAAAAAAATCCCATTGTGACTGATTTTCTTTTCACATTTTCCATAAGGGCGAATTAAAAAATTAAAATTATCTATTTCATGCATTACCAGATTGATTCATTTTGAAATTAAGGAAACAAATTTGAGTCGATTATCCATCTCAACATATCTCTTCTTCAAACATCTATAATTCCATATCGATCAATCTGTACACGAGGAATGGTCTAGTTGTGTAAATAAAGGGATAATTATTAATCAATATACTTTACAAATATTCCGGAAAATTAGAAATAAATATATAGCAGATTAATACGTAAAAGAATTTATTGTTTGTTGTTATATTATTTATTTTCTAAAAGAAAATCATGATATGAAATTTTGGAGAGCTGTCTAATACAGGGTCAGCAAAAATGATTTAAACTATTTTAAAAAATTTTTGTAACATCGCTATTGCAGTTATGATGCGACGAATGGTACAGTTGGATAGAGCAAATGTTTAAGTTTTTTTGTATACATAACTTATAAAAGTTCGATATGGCCACAGACAAATGTCCAATCGGTACTGAAAGTCTTCCCAAACGCGACGTCGCATTGATCCGTCTATTGCTGTAATTGCAGTGCAAATGCGCATTTTCACTTCGTTCAGATCTCATGTTGAAGGCAGTACAAACACCTTGTCTTTAACATACTCCCATAAGAAATAGTCACAGGAAGTGAGATCTGAAGAACTGGGAGGTCACGTCAACAGCTTTTGATCATTTACATCTGCACAGTCGATCCACCATTGTTCAGGTGGTCCCATACGGCTGATTGGAAATGGGGTGGTGCTCTGACTTGCTACAGAATGAAATCATCCGTGTCGTTTTCCAACTGTGCTAACAACCATTCCGTTAATATGTCACTCTTCCACTGACATTAAAGGTGGCCTCGTCAGTGAAGATTATGGTGGTCGCAAAGTTCTAAACCTCACATCGTCTGCGGAATGCCCAGTTCTGCACTTCCTCTGTGTATTGATTTGAGCTACGTTGGTACCTGTCCCAAATGCGGTGCACATTCTCCTCAGGGATTGTCGGTCGGCAGTTGACTTGCCCTTACAAATGCACCCTCTTCGCTTAAATACTGATGGTTTGATCATAACATATACGAATGAAGTTCTTGGCAGGTGGGTCATTCTGAAATTTGGTGTGGAAACCAATCTGTGCCACAATCACCGACTTGGTTGCGTGATATTCTATGTATGCCTTTTCCTCACCTGTGAACGCCGTATAATCAACAACACCTATGGCGAGCGGAAGCGGCAATCGTTTATTACGGCGCATCAGCCAATGACCCACTGCTGTCGCGTTTGCCAGGATAGCGGCATAGCGGGTTTATAAGATATGACCTACAGTTACCGTGTGGCTATTGTAGGTCAAATTTTACAGTTCAGAGGTATACAAAAAAAACTGAACATGTGCTCTATCCAACTGTACCATTCGTCGCATCATAACTACAATAGCGATGCTACACGAAATTTTTGAAATCTTTCAGTTCAAATCAATTTTGCTCACCCTGTATTGAAAGCTGTCTAATGTATTTGTGATTCTGAGAGGCCTTAAACAGTTCAACTTGTAATATGGATTGCTATATTTTTGAATATCGAAGATATCAATAATTTTAGTAATTTTTATTGACGATCGAACTTATATTTATTTGAATAGTACCGGTACTAAATATTATAATTTGTTTACTAATTTAATTGTTTACATTCACAGTACTCTTTAAAATTAGATAACAAACAAATATATCTGTATCATTAATATTGAACTCAATGTTCAAATAAGGTATTGATTTTAAAATATAATTTAGAATATTATTATGACGTACACGTTTCAATCATGTTATGTCGAAAAAAGTATATTAAATGAGAATGGACTTTAGAGAAGTGTCTGATTTTAGGATAGCGTCTACTTCTCCCGAAACAGATTTAAAAATTACATTTAAAATAGCATTTAAAATATTTTGTTGTTTGCTGCATCCCCGCTACATCGCCATCTATGTTAAATGAATCTGACGTCAAGTATACTTTAGCTTTAAATTACGGTATTTGTTTTTCAAAAGTTTTGCATTTTCATGGCATACTGATCAATGTATTTGACAACAATCCTCAGAAAATGACTAAACTGACAAATGAAAAATGAATTTTTTATTAAATAAAGTAGTAAAGTTTCTATTAAAATTAAGATGAAATGAAACCAACTTCAAAAATCCTACAAAGTTAGTAATAATAATAAATTTGTTAACATGACATATTTAATATCATCAATATAAAGTAAAAAATTTAAAATTAATCTTAATAACATGTGCTATCCATGAATTTTATCATTTCACAATATAAAAATGTTAGTAAGAATTTTTACAAAAAATGATTGCTTTTCAATATAATTTTCAATGGCTATTGAGTGATGGATGTGTGAGAAAACTGATTTCTCGGCGGCCTTTGATTCATTGCAATTACTTCAAAAAGCAAATTTACGTATAAGATATAAAAAGTTTGCGATTCGCTGTTGTATTTCAGCATACGATAAAAACAAATAATCAATAGATTAAGATTCAGTTTAAGATTTAGATTAAGATTAAGATTACATGAACATAGATTAATGGTTAGTCAATAATTATCCACAATGTATTTTTTTGGGGAACAGATAACTAAATAAGAGGACTTGTACCGTAGTAACTTGTAGTACCCGTAGAGGTAGAGGTCTTGTTACTACGATACAGATTTGACCTGTATCTGTTATTCTATACGTGGCTCATATCATTAAGCTTGGCCACGTCTTGCACCTCAGAAGGGCAATAAGAAGGCATGAGGTTTTTCTGAGCGGAAACTCAACCAGACGCCAAAATCTATGAAAGGCTATCGGCACAGTATTGGAAAACATCTTTCGTTTCAACGGATTGAGCACGAAGAAAAAGCTTTGACATTCATTGCCGATTACAATAGTGAACGAATTCGTGACACAGTACTGCAGGACAGACGGGTGACTATTAAATTGGGAAAAATCAGAGGCTAATTAATTATCTACGAAATAATCTTTACTCACAACAAACTTTGCTTCTACATAGTATGTTTCAGATGGGTCCAAAAAACGAATCAGACACATTCTTAAACAGAAAAAACAGCTACTAATAATTTTGCTATGTGTTGTGATAACGAAGGTGATTTTTTTCCTCGTAAATATTCATCACTGTAATGAAATGTAGTTCAAGTACTACGAGTCAGAATAAATGGAAGTATCGCATTCATTGTCACGAAAAGTTCAAAACAGAAGGGAAAAGGTGAAGTAAAGACGAATGCTCTTTTCGCGAAGCATTGTGTTGTTGTAGAATTACGCCCACAATTTTTTTGCTTGCTACTGTTCAAGTCCTCCAAGAACTCAATTTTGATATTTTAAAGTATTCTCAGTATAGTGAGAACATTTGAGTGATTCACTTAATTTGAGCCCTCGATTTGCCACGGACTAAGAAGCGAAAGAAATTGATATACAGTAGAATGTTTCCTCTTTCAAATGGAAAGATTTTTTTCTGAGAACATAAAACATAGGCATCGATTACTCTTTTTCATTCAAATGATGTTCTTTGGATATCTATTGTTGCTGTTAAAATTTTATAATCATATTACTAGCCCATGCACTAGACCTCCCATAATAGTGGGTTTATTTACATAATTCCCATATCCAAATTAGTTATGGTTCTAACCTACTTGAAATGAAATGTGCGTCATAGTACATTTCAAATAATTCAAATGAAGTTTGTCTTTGAAAAGTTCAGAAAAGTTTTCTTTCGCAGGAATACAACTGAAACGCATTAGATGTCTCAAATGGGGATGTTTAAGGTCTCTGGGTCGAGGCTGGAAAAGTCACGTGATGTATGTGTGTCACTTCTAAAAACATGCTAAGTTTACCTAAGCACCTCTGTATATAAAAGATTTCTCAACTTTAAATATATTGAATTATCGGCATACAATTAAGGAGGCGTATGGAAATAATGTAGATACGTCATTTTCTAGATGAAAGGCGTAAATATATTTAAAAAGAAATTTGTTCTATTCCTTTCATCTAGAAATAACGTATCTACATTATTTCCATACGCCTCCTTAATTGCACGCCGATAATTCAATACATTTAAAGTTGAGAAATCTTTTATATACAGAGGTGCTTTGGTAATCTTAGCATGTTTTTAGAAGTGACACACCTACATCACGTGACTTTTCCAGCCTTGACCCAGAGACCTTAAACATCCCTATTGATTCATTTTCATTTTTCAATTGAAGGTTATTGAGATGAATTATTACTTAAACTGGGCTGAAGCAGGTTGATAACCTTTGTTTTAACATCATTAGAAATTAGTGACATTTTTTGTGAACCATCAGTTACTCTATAATCTGTCTAAGAGACATCCATTCATTTTCCATTTTTATAATTTTACAGTTTGAATTCTTAAGTAACTGTTGTTGAATTAATGGATCGATAAAATAAAATCTAAAAACATTACAATATTCCTGACTTCGTAAGAAACATTCATTGTTTGAAGATTTTCAAAATTTAAAAACTTGTTTGTAATTTAGTTTTCATTAATTTTTTCAATTTAGTTTACTTACTCCATCTTTATTAAAAATCTTTGTTCATTAAAACTGTTCTATATCACTATGAAGTTATAAATATCTCAAGGGATTTTATGTTAATTTAGCATTCTGCTTATGATTGACACATCTTTCGTAGAGTATGCCAGGTAAAAACATGATAACTGCACTTTATAATATCAGAACTTTCAAAAAGTCGTTTGGTTTCTTGAGTTGTAGTAATATTTAAATTTACGGCTTCTTCCATTTCCCCAATTCCTTGTGCTAGAATATTTTGTGCATCATTATTTTCCCGATGATTTTTGGTTGTGGCACTTTCAGTATTCAGTGGATTTATTTCTAATTAAATTTCTGATGCTTGATTTGAAGCATTTGGGGTATTTCCAATTTCAAAATTTTGTATGTTATTATTGCCGAGGTTCAAAGCTTCTCTTTCCAATTCTTTCAATTGTAAATCTGTAAATACTTTACTTTTTATTATAAAATGCCGTTGATCCATCAGCCTTTGCTCAGTTATTTCTGAAGTTGGATCTTTTTCTTTCCAGATTTTAAACATTCTTTTCTGGAATCCTCTTTTTGATTCATATCACATAAGCTCCAAAACAATCGCAGAAGTCAATGAAGAATTAAAACAAAGAGTTGTTGCAACTTCAAAAAAGATCATAAGATATGAAGGACGCGTTACCCAGTATCAGCAAAACTCACAATTTAGAACAAATCATCCTTTTTTTTTAGGAATTTAATGGGTTCTACAGCTTGCAATTCAGATGATTATCCAGATAAAGATGAACTTTGGAATTTTGGAAGAATATATGGGATAATCCAGTAAAACACAATGAAAACGCGACATGGATTCAAGACACTTCTAGAGAAACAAAGAAGAAACAAATGCAAAACCTGATTATTACAAAAGAAATGGTGATTTTGCAAATCAAAAATGTCAAAAACTGGTCCGCTCCTGGTAAAGAGAATTACATGGATTTTGGCTAAAGCATCTAATCAGCCTAAATGACAGACTTACAGACCATTTCAATCATATTCTACAACTGAAGAATGGATGACATACCGAAAGACATTCTTAATGAAACACAAGGTTAAAGGGGCAGTTCCCAGCAATTTTCGCCCTATTACATGTCTAACGTTTGAATTAATAACAGGAATATTGTCAAATTCAACTTATGACTATATGTCAAGAAATTCTTTGTATCCAATTGAACAAAAAGGAAATTGTAAAAATTCACGAGGAACTAAAGATCAGGTACTGATTGACAAAATGATTCTTCTAAATTCAAAAAAACGTAAAACTAATCTTTGTATGGCTTGGATTGATTACAACAAGGCTTTTGATTCCATGTCACACAGTTGGATTCAAAAATCCTAAGAAATTTTTGGAATCAGTGAAAACATCAGAAATCTCTTAAAAGAAGCTATGAAATTTTAGAAAACAACCTTATTATCAAATGGACAAGAACTTACTGAAGTGAACATCAGACGGGGAATATTTCAAGGTGATGCATTATTACCGTTATTATTTACTATTGCACTCATTCCCCTAACATCAATTTTGAAGAAAATAACCTTCGGATAGAAAGTCTCAAAACAAACTGGAAAAATTTCCCATTTATTCTATATGGATGATCTGAAATTATATAGGAAATCTGAAAAGGAAATTACATCCCTTGTCAACACAGTTCAGATTTTTAATAAAGATATCAAAGTGGAATTTGGACTAGAAAAGTGTGCTACACTTAAAAATCTCAAAAATCCGATGGGATAATATCTGAAAATGGGAACATCAAGTCCCTTAACTTTTAAGATTCCTACAAATATCTTGGAATACTGGAATCAAATGAAATATTAAATGCTCAAGTTAAAAAGAAAACAAGCTCTGAATACACAAACGAGTATGTAAAGTTTTAAAATCAAAGCTAAATGGTGGTAATGCTATCAAAGCCATTAACACCTGGGCAGTTCCTATTATTAGATACACTGCAGGAATCATTGACTGGACACAAGCTGACTTGGATACTTTAGACATGAGAACTCGAAAATTAATGACCATGCATCATGCACTAAACCCTCGCAGTGATGTTGATCGTTTATATTGGGTGAGTGCAAAAGTTCTACCCGTTTTTATTACCGATAAAGAAGAGCAAATAAACGCACAATGAGCAGTACCTATTATTGTGAAAAACTCCCATTGCTATCTAAGACCTCTTGCCATCTTTCTGGTAGGAGATGAATCCCACATCGGTAAAATTCCGGCGGTTTCGAGTCAAAAACTCTTGGATGGCAGTTTTCACAGCATCAAAATCATCACAGTTTTTCTGACTGAAGGAATTCTTCAACGCACGAAGTGGGTGATAGTCAGTTAGTGCCAAGTCAGGAGAATAGGGAGGGTGGCGTAAAACCTCCCAACGAAAGCCCAGTAACTTTTGGCGAGTGATGACAGCAGCATGTGGCCTGGCGTTATCATGAGGAAGGATAACACCGCGACGATTGATGAGACCTGGCCGCTTTGCTACCAAATTTGAATGCAGCCTGTCTAACTGTAGACAGTAGAAGGCAGTATTGATGGTTTGGTTCAGTGGCAGGACCTCCCAGTGAATTATTCCCTGCACATCCCACCACACACTCAATAACACCTTCGTGGGATGAAGTTCAGCTTTCGAAATCGATGATCAGACGGGCGACACACAGTCCTACGACGCTTTACGTTACGGTACATAGCCCATTTCTGTACCGGGAAAGCAAGGAAACACAGGTGGCGATTCGGTCATCCCAACGATCCAACTTTCTCGTAAAACCCAACTTACCAGCCGTCTCTCGACCGTTGTCGGGTGTACGTTGAAGGTCTCCGCTAATTCTTGCACGGTTGGGTTCGGGCTGTCCCTTATGGCTTGGTCAATATCGTCCTCTCCAACGTGTGATGGCCGTCCACTCATAGCCTGATTTTGACAGCTTCTGTCTCCTTCCCTAAATTTACGAAACCATCGACGACATGTGCTTTCGTGTATTGCATCCTCCCCATAAACTTGACAAACATTGCAACATTCTGCGGCTGCCGTGCTCTTTTTATCGAACTCGTATAACAAACAATGTCTTATATGCTCCTTCTAGCGTTCCATGTTACACCCTCTGATATTTTTTTGAGATGATTAACTATGTGAGACATGATGCATTTATATGTGAGGCATCGCTTGATTGGCAGACGATTTGCGTCATTACAATGTCAGGTGTGAGGGCAATTCCACATTCAAAAACGGGTAGAACTTTTCCACTCACCCAATATCTTCCAAGGAAGGAAGGAGGCAGAGGACTTCTTCAAGTTACGCAAACTGTGGAAGAAGAAAAACGAGGATTAAACGATTACATAAAAAAAAGCAAGGAAAAACTGCTGATTGAAGCCTGTAAGGAAAGTATCATGAAAGTTATCGGGACTAAATTGGAATATAAAACAGAAACCATAAGACAACGATTTGAAAGTTGGAAAAACAAGCCTCGACATGGGCAATATATATAACAAATTGAAGGAAAAATTGACAATTCCAGAAACTGGCAATGGCTCCAAAATGGTTACATCAAGAAAGAAACAGAAGGGTTAATATTTGTTGCCCAAGAACAAGCCTTATTAACTAACTTAATGAAAACTAAAATAAAACACGTGAGCAACGATAGGAAATTATGATTATGCAAAAATCTTATCAGTGGTTGCAGTAAAATTGCTCAGACAGAGTACAAAAGACGCCATGATACAGTAGCCGGTATTATTCATTGGAATTTATGCAAAAAATATCAATTCCCAGTAAACTAATACTGATAGGAACATACTATTGAAAAGTTTTAGAAAATGATGAAGTGAAAATCCTCTGGGATTTCAGAATTCAAACCGATCGTCATTTGGATCACAACACTCCAGACATAACAATAGTAGAAAGGAAACAATAGTAAAAAACAATAGTAAGATGTTTTTTCTAATAGATGTGGCATTATCTGGAGATGCCCGAATTGTTGAGAAAGAACTGGAAAAGATCACAAAATATAGGGATCTGACAATTAAAATTTCTCGTTTGTGGAACAAACGTGCCACTGTAACATCTATAGTTATTGGTGCCCTCGGTGCTTTATCTAAGGAATATGCAAAATACTTTAATAGCTTGAAACTTCATGAGATTTCAATAACAGACCTGCAAAAAACATCATTACTAGGCACTACTTACATTTTGCGAAGATATTTGGACAATTCTTAGGTCTCTGGGTGAGACTTGAATTGCTCATGGCCGGTTGCACCATTGAAGTTCAGTAGCTGAACCACGTTCAAACTGCTAGATGAACGGAGATCATTCTTAAACCTATTGCACCAACAACGTTTAGTGATGATCTCAGTTCAAAAGCGTCGTCAAGTTGATCTGTCGAATTCGGCCGTTCAAGGCGCTGAACTCGGTTCAAAATCGCTGTTCGGCGTTCGGCCATTACTGATATTCGCTTGCGAATTGAGACCAAAGCATGTTTTCTCTCAATTATCAGAAATAAATTTTAAAAATGACAACTTTACATTTATTTAATTCGTTGGACAATGACTGTGAAGAGGAATTTCAGTTGTTAACAGAGTTGCATCATTTGTAACCAAAAGGCAGACTATTTCGCGATCAGTATCGTAATCGTGGAGTTTACCGTCCCAAATTAAATAACAATAAAAAACCTACAACTGTAAATGACACAGTCATAAAATGTGAAATTTCACCCAAGTCTGCACGGATACCGAATTGTCCCACCCCCATCGACACCGGGCTATTTTTCTCGGGCACCGAAGTTTGCCGCTGTTGGTCCCATCTCTGTCGCCTACGGATCGCCCAGACCCGGCAGGAGACCGGCGCAGAACGCCGGACTCAAGAACGCGGTGGCACGAAAACAGAGTTTACGAGGGCCCTTTCTCGGTCGGAGGTGGGATACTTACAGCCAGCCACCCACCAAAGTGTGATGAAATTTCACATTTTATGACTGTGTGTTATTTACTGTTGTAGGTTTTTTATTGTTATTTAATTTGGGAAGCTAAACTCCACCTTACCTACATTAGTAATATTCCGCATCGGTTTTTTTACGTTCTAAAATGTGTTATGTACGATTCAATTATATCAATTAAAATTTTTTTTTTCTTTTTTCGTCTCTGTGTAAATAGAGACTCGGCAGAATTCAGTTTTTTAATTCCTGAACTCCATTTTCGTAATGAGATTGTTGACTGCTGAAACAAAGGACAACTATTGAAAACAATCCAATGGATTGATTTCCCGCTACGAAAGACGAATCTTGTAACCAATCAGGAATCAGCTTTGAACGCATGACGTACTTCCGCCGCCATGAACGCAGATCACAGAACCTCGGTTCAGTTGTGCCTGTTGTAACTTGGTGCAACAAGACTGAACTTCGATTTGAGATTCAAGCAGAACTCAGTTCATGGAAACCGTAGTTAAACGCTACTTTGGTGCAACCGGGTGTCAATTAATCCAGTCAAAGATGTTGTCTTTGTACAGTGTCATATGTTAATAATATTATTATTAATAATAATACTAATAATAATAATACCAGTCATCTCCACACGAAACTACAAGAAGCACATTCTACACGATGCAA
>JAFIDM010097604.1:6482-23731 GCA_023159025.1 Thereuonema tuberculata | reverse complement strand
GTCATGTGAAGGGAGTTGAATTATTACACTCATGCAAAAGATATTTTATCAATGGAAGCTATTTTGCTTTATATTTATTTTTAAACATTATGGATTTTACTTCTTTTACCGGCAACTGATATAATATTATTCGTTTTACATTTACTTTTATATTTGTGATGGAGAATGAAAGACAAATAATTAAAAGTATTTTTCAAAATAAGTTCAGTGAATGGATTTTCTCAAAGATCCAGAAGAATCTGAAGCTAAAAACCCATTAACTTCGATCATTAAACACATCAAAATAAAAACAGTACAATTAATCAATATTCTTAAAAGGACTATTCAACTACAAAAGCAAAATAGTATTAATTTGAATATTTTTACTTACCTGACTGAATGTCTATGTGGCAGTTATTGTATGAACTAATCTCAAATGACTAAAGTCTTTCATCGTTACCTTTTTTTTTTATCAAATAATAATTGAAGTTGATATTTACTCTTTGATAAAAACCTCGTGATAAATTATTATTTTTTATAATAAGATTCGTATTTTATTCTTCAGAATCTTAAATATTATCTTTTGTTAATTGAAAATTAAAACCTTTTCACTGAAAGAAATTATTACTTGATTTTAGTTTTTCTTTATCCTAGATTTAATGTTCTAGTAATTATAATAAAATTATTTATTTACTTAGTCTTCTACAGTAGTAAATGATTTATTATAACAAATGCTGATATATAAATCACTACTTAAAATGGCCATTATTTATTAACGTCTGTACAATTTTCTCCTCGTATTCAGAATAATGAAGTTCAAAATGAATTCCTCTAAAATTCATGATTTATAAAATGTTTATGAAAATTATCTTCAAGCCGTGTATTGTTTTCAATTTTCTTCTTTACTAATACCTTCTTAAGAGTCAACTGAAAAACGAGATACTTTAAACTTCCTACCTTGAATTTCCTTTTTTGTGTGAATTGTCATTATCCTTAATCAAATATCTCTTTTTTAATTAGCTTTCAAAGATAGAAGGGAGACTCAAATGGTTTTAAATCGTTTTTTTCAAAGCTCAGTTCTTCTAATTTATTCTGTTGCAGTGGAAACTATTTCGTTAAGAGGCAAATAATGAATATTATTAAGGAGTTTAAAGCGACAGCTTTAAAGTTATGAGAGCCTATCGTTCTCAGATATTGAGTTCATCTTAAACTATAATTCTGAATCAATTTAGGTTTCTTTCCCATTATTTTTGAGAACATTATAAAGTTTCTTCTTTTTACAATGTGTTTCCAAAGAGAGAGAGAGAGAGACAGTCGGACCTCAGTATTCGCGAAGAATTGATTCCAGGACCTTCTTCCATCAAAATACTCTGATGCTTAATTCTCAAGTTCCTTATATAAAATAGCCTAGTATTTAACTAATCCTCCCGAATACTAAAAATCATCTCAATATTACTTATAATATCTACTACAATATACATGTTATGTAAATAGTTGTTTATTTACTTCACTTCATTCGCATGAATTCAGTCTACTGCTCTGCGTGAGACAAATTCAACTTTAGGAATTTTCTGGAATTTTTTTACGAATATCTTTGCTGTGCGATTGTTTAATGTGAATTCCTCGGTAAATAAAGTAAATGTTGGTGAAATTTTCTCTCTTGTATATTTTGATTTTCTTTTATTGTATTGTTATAAAAAGATCTCCATCGATTTACTTCTGGGTTAGGGTTCCTAGAGTGTTTTTTGAATCTAAGGAAATATTGACGATAATAAAGTTAAATTGAAATTATTATCTCCATAGAAATCATTGTATAACTTTCTTTCTATGGAAATTCTTCTTATGCTAATTTCCCTACAAAGACCCATTTGGAACAGATTTCAACTGTAATTAGTAGGTAATCTGTAAACGTTAAATTTTCTTCTTTGTCTCTACAGTCCAATAGGAACCTTGGCCTGTTTTTTTTATTTTTCGCCAGTTGTTTCTAATCCTGTGCTAATAGATTCCAGTTCTTTTGTTCCATTTTCCTTAGATCTTCCTTAGCTCCGTCCAGCCATCTGACTTTTGGTGGACCACGTCCTCTTCGTCCACCGGGATTTCCGTTATTTTTGGGAGGATTTCGGTATCATTCATCCGTGCAACATTCTTCTCACAGGTGGATCTTTACAGATGGAATACAACCCTTTTTTTTAATATTAGCACTTTAATTCTTTGGAGTATCCTTTCTTTCAAATGTATCCAGAATTTCGACATCTCCTGTTGTGAATGCCATGACTCCGATACGTGTCGGTCTTATAAGTGTCTTGTACATAATTAATTTAATGGTACGAGACAGAATTATTGAACAGAGGAGTTTTGATAGTGCAAAATAGACTCTATTGGCAGCAATTGATCTTTGTTTTATTTCGTAGGAAGTATCATTGGAATGAATTACTATTGATCCTAAGCATCTAAACTGTGTTTGTGTTAAGACTGAATTTTTTTCCATACGAAGTAACTTAAATGAAAACTATTATTTCTAATTTTATTGTCTTCTGTAGAATAATATAAGATTTGTTCATTCAGTTTGAAAAAGAAAAGCATCCAATGACACTGTATCAGTTTGTTTTAGTTTTAAAATAAGTTTTCCAATTTATTCTACTTTGTGTAATTCTTTCTTGAAATACCTTTCAATAAAAAAACAAATTATTTTCTATTTTCACAATTAATGTCTTCAAACATTAGAATTTACATTGCGGTTAAACTTTCAATTCTTCTAATCATGTTTCGCCTTATTTTTAAATTGAATGCATAAATCACTGGAATGTCCTTGGTGTATGGTACATGTTCTAACTCCCAACTCACTTGTATTTGAAATAAATGGACTCATAATGTTCTGTTTTTGAATAAATGCGATTCATTTCAACAACTCATCCTTTACTTAAAATTCCAGTCTTATTATAATGCTTCAGATGCTGTACAACCACAGTCCAAGGTTGACCTAGGGTCTTAAATTCCCCTTTTTTTTACATGAAAAATATCAAATTAAAAACTAACCTGAGTCGACAAGTGGAGGAAATACTTAGATGAAGAATTTTTGTCTTTGACCAACAAACAAATATAAAAAGATCTTTCTTTAAAAAAAATAATTTAGCTGATGGTTTGTAATACTAGAGAAACTGATTTAATTTAAAATTTCGATTCTAATAATCTAAATAAGGTGTAAAAGCTGTAATAAACTAATATATTTAACGACCATGAACAAAAATTATGTATATGAATATATTAAATCAAAAAAAGATCCCTCATGTCTGATTTTAGTATATAAAATGTTAGAAAATGTTCTTAGAATATTAAAGTAAAAAATTCCACTACAGATCTATGTATGTAGTCTTGTGGCTTGTGGATGATTCATCTGTAGGCGTTTATTGAACATTGGGACTAAGTTGAGATCCGATGGCCAATGAGGCCATGTCAGCCTTTAACCACGGGGAAAGAACACATTCTATAGAGGAGTGGGTGGACTCTAGGATTCCTCTAATGGAGAATTAAGTGTGAAAAAATCCCTGACTTCCCCTGGATATTGAATCTCCCTCCTCCGTAGAAAATATTCTTAATTAATTTATAATTAAATTTTTATAGAAATCTCATCAGAGATGAAAAATTTAATGAAGATTTTCCCACATCCTTTACAGATGTCTGTTTTTCTTACCTTACAAGTTATTTCTGTCAGTTTCATGCCCGGTTGCACCAAAGCAGCGTTTAACTACGGTTTCCATGAACTGAGTTCTGCTTGAACGTCAAATCAAAGTTCAGCCTTGTTGCACCAAGCTACAACATGCACAATTGAACCGAGGTTCTGTGATCTGCGTTCATGGCGGCGGAAGTACGTCATGCGTTCAAAGCTGATTCCTGATTGGTTGCAAGATTCGTCTTTTGCGGGAAATTCTAACCGAGAAATTAATCCATTGCATTGTTTAATAGCAAAACAATTCATTGCATTGTTGATTCACACTGATCACGAAATATTCTCTCTCTTGGATATAAATCATGTAACTCTGTTAATAACTGAAATTCCTCTTCACAGTCACTGTCCGACGAATCAAATCAAGTTGAAAATTGAAAATTTTGAAATTTGAAAATTCTTTTTGCTAGTTGAGAAAAAAAACTCGTGTTGTTTTGTCTAATCGAAAGCGAATAACAGCAAAGGCCGAACGCCGAGCAGCGGTTTTGAACCGAGTTCAGCGCCTTGAACGGCCGAAATCGGCAGTTCAAGTTGACGACGCTTTTGAACCGAGATTATTACAAAACGTTGTTGGCGCAATAGGTTTAAGACTGATCTCCGTTCATCTAGCAGTTTGAACGTGGTTCAGCTACTGAACTTCAATGGTGCAACCGGCCATCAGTCAGTTACATCTGTCAGTTTCTAAACTATGAAATTCATTAATTCAGAGTAATTTTATCTGTTTTTGATTGAATCTTCCTCACAGATATTAAATTACAAATTGATCCACTCTTAACATTTCTTCTTCATCCGCCTATTTTTTAGTTCTATATTTAGAACTAAGAAGAACATCTTTCCTGATGGCCGTTGTGGAAAAGATTGGGTTGTTTTTCTGATAAATTTATAAACTAAAACATCTCTGTAGTAAGTCTGGACTTTCTGTTCCATAGTTCCTTATTTCCGAGGAAAAGATATAAAAGAATTTTTACTAACAAAAAACAACTATGTTCCGGAGACAAGGGCTTTATGCAATAGAATGAAACTGCAATGATAACCTCGAATCAGTTTAGAATTTATTTAAATTATAGATGATTGAATTTTGTCATTATTTACTTTCGTTTTTTGTGCTCATGACACAATCATTATACAATCTTGGTAGTTTAATAATTACTGTAACAATTATTAACTAACGTGATTTTAAATTACCAAAAATGTACATAATATCTATATTTTATTCTGAAGAATATTCGTAATTCGAAGAATATGATTTATTTTCGAATGAAATGACTGAAGGTGAAAAGCAAGATAATGCTCCTAAACGGTCTTTTTATATCGAGGTCTTATAAGACATGAGTTTTTTTCTAATGAGATGACAACAATTTATAGTGATTGAAATTACATTAATATCGAGAAAAATCTTAGATTTCTGAAGAAAGTTGTCAGATATTATACCAGTGGAATTTTCTATACAATGTCTTGTGAATTTAAATGTATAAGGGGCATTCAAAAAGAAAAGAGCTGGAGGCCTAGGAACAGAAACCAGTACCGGTATGTCAGAAGTATTGGCCCTGGCTGTTAAGGCACTTGTTCCCCTGCAACACAAGGCGGTGAATGGCTGTCTCGTAAAATTCCCGGGGCTGCATTGTGAATCAGTTCCGCAAGTACTGCATGACATCGTCGTCCGAAATTAATCGTTTGCCCCACAGGTGAGCTTGCCTGTGGAGCAGAATGACCTCACAGGTGAGCTTGCCTGTGAGGTCATTCTGCTCCACGAAAATGCAAGGCCCCATATCACGGCACTCTTGCAGAAATTCAAATGGGAGGTTCTCGATCATCCTCCATACAGTCCAGACCTCTCTCTCTGCGATTACGCCATTTCTTTGGTCCCCTACAAAAGGCTCTGAGGGGCAAACCTTCACCGCGGACGACGATGTCATGCAGTACTTGCGGAACTGATTCACAATGCAGCCCCGGGAATTTTACGAGACAGCCATTCACCGCCTTGTGTTGCAGGGGGACAAGTGCCTTAACAGCCAGGGCCAATACTTCTGACATACCGGTACTGGTTTCTGTTCCTAGGCCTCCAGCTCGTTTCTTTTTGAATGCCCCTTATATGTTGCCAATTTAATAGATAAATCGATAAAATAGATTTTATATTTAAATCTATTGTTCTTTATCTATAAAATGAATATAAATTGTTACAGTGTACAGGATGTATCAGTTGAACCTGGTCAACCAGATAACTTCTTTATTGGATACATTTTCTAAAGTAGTTTATATATGTTTTCATAAGAAGAACTGTATCATAACACAAGCAGGGCACTGCAATGTTTCACCAGTGTATAACAGTAGACATGCACCTGACATCAGTTCGAAACCAAAAATATTTTCGAAAGATTTTTGTACCATTTTGTTTGCCTTAAAAAGATCTACATTTTATCCATTTGCGTGACAATCTATCTCTTATAGTTTGGTCATAAACTTGGAAGAAATTTAAGTCTTATGACAAAATAACATTTTTATAATATATATTAATAAAATTTACATTCTGAAAGTATTTTGAAGACTCTAGAAGTAATAATTTTTATTTAATGTTATTTTATTTATATAATGTAAAGATGTATCATGGGAATGATTAATTTAATATAATAAAAGTATAAGACTTTTAAAGTTCAAAATTATTTTTCCAAAATACTTTCAAAGATATCTAGAATTCGTCGAAAACTTTTTAAAAAAGCTTCTTATATTTTGTTATTTATCCTATGTTATTTCGATATTTAAAATTATAAACTCACGAGATGATTTTTATCCAATACAAAAACATTACCAAATAACAAAGGGATTAATTTTATCGATTTCATTTTAAATTTGTAGAATGAAAATAAACACCTTTAACTGTAAGTTGCCGAAATGTTGTTGATCGTTAGTTGAGGGATTGATTTACTTGATAGAAGCATTAATTCTACCATTTGAATAATATCAGAACTTCTAGGATAGAACACGGAAGGAGATGCAGTTTATGTCTTTCGGGAATCCAACCAATAAAGCGCAGAACTGAAATACGTCACTGGTGACGTCATTACATCATTCATAGTTTGCTCGGATAAATGTTCTCAATTCAACTTAAATGAAAGCATCAAAAAGTTATTATTTTAATAAGAAAGATCATCATTCGATAGGAAACAATCTTTACACTGAAATATAGTAACTCTAGGCACCAAATAGGCTAGAAAACATTTTGAAGGAGTTTCGAACATTATTAAATGATATTGTGTCTGTTTTTGCTCTGGGAATGAAGCAGCGAAAATAATTTTGAATTTGATAATTAAAATGAATTTGATAATTATGGAATTTTATTAAGACAAAAATTCACATTCAGAAATTAACAGAAATTTAGCAAGATTCATCCTGCGATACTTTCTTTTTAAATTTCTTAGATTTCTTAGGATAAATTCTTCAATTCTGTCGTAACGAGCGATCGGCGATCCCAGAATTCCTTGCGATCTAAGCCGATGCTGTTAATTTCGAAACAAAAATCTAGTTTTCAAAAAAATAAAAAATAAAATAGTGTATTTATTTTCGAAAAAATAATCTTGATACTGCGATAATAATTTTGTAATTGTTCTCCGTTCAGATGAAATGGAGACAAATTTAGTTATGGACTCTATGAATGGATGGGACGTCACGACTGACCTATTCCAAAGATTCGTTCTGATTGGTTTTGCTTTTCGGCTAACCAGGAGTCGTGACGAGTAAAATGGGATATTTCAGCCAACACGATGGTCAGAGGTCACTCGAAAACCTGCCAGTCTTGGTCACGGATAAGTGCTTTATCGTGTTCACCCCACTTTAGCAATAAAGCTATACAACATACTCTCATGTATTAAAATACTACTTTAATGTGCAGTTAAAAATCATAAATAAATAAATCAACCAACCATAAAAGCACTATGTACAATTAAAATGAAAAAAAATTAAAAAGATCTCACAATATATGTTTTAAGTCTTCTTCTCATTAGGACTCCTGACTAATGAGCCTTATTCCTCATTGTTTTAAATTGATTAATATATTGTAAACTGTTTCTTAGATTTTCGTTTTGATTGTCAGTCTGTCTTTCATTCTGATTGTTGATTTGATTTTCAGTAATTGAACAAATTTACTTTTACCAGCTTAGATCCAGAGATAGTCAAAAACCTGCATTTCTACGTGGGCCGTGATGGAAGTCATGGCAACTATTTTTTATCTGCCAAACATGCGGCACCACTGCAATTCCAGAATACGCGTTTGAAAGCTAATTAGATGTGATTCTGATTGGCATCAGTGACGTGGTCAGTGAAGGAACGTCATGTGAGCAAGTGGAAAATAGACATTTGGAAATCATACGTATTTGAAAAATAAGGCAATTAAGTGTAGCCAAGAAAGTAAAAGTAACACAGGAATACACATTGCTAACAACCCTCAAAGTAATCTCCAAGATTGACCACCTTACGTTCCGGTGTTTGGGAGTTGCTGTCCAACGCCATCATTCTTCACGATAACGCCACATGTCACACAGCAGTTCCTTCACAGGCTTTGTTACTTCGAGAAGGGTTGGAAGTCTTAGAATACCCTTCGTATTCGCCTGACCAGAATCCATGCGACTTTAATTTGATTCCGAAACTAAAGTTGAAGTTACGTGGGAAATGCTTGCGAACAAAGATGAAATTTTGATGGCGTTTCAGCGAGAGGTCACTTGCAACCAAACGCCCACATATGTTAAATTGAAAATAGTCCAGTGTTTTGACAAAAATAATAATAAGTTTCATATGACAAAAATAAAAATTCAAATTATTGATTTTCTTTCTTTTTTTTTAAACAATATTAAATAATTTATTCTTGAGAAACCTTGATTTTTTTTACATTTGGTAATTATAATTCAAACAAACATTTATGGAACAGTGTTCTAGGTTTAAAAAAATTAACAATATATAAAAATTTATTGGGAACTTAGTTATTTAGAAAACCACTGAAGTTATTTAAAAAAAAAGCTTCTCTGATTAGAATTTTATTTAACTGAATGAACATTATTTTCTTTAATGAAGTCTGAGGGTAAAAAAACAACTTTATGACCTGAGGATGCAAAATCTAATTTCAGCACTTGAACATTTTTGTCAACTTGTTTACTCTTTAACGTTAGGAGTGTTAAATGTCATTAACATTTGCTGATTATTGATATTTAGATTATTTTGATATTTTTTTTATGCTAAAACAGTTAGGATTGATTTGATTGAAGTTTGGATCCATGCTAATTTATGGTCCATTATGAGCATTCCAGTTTTAGTCCAATCCAACCATTTCTCAAAAGTAATTCTACGGAATTTAAGTCATTTAATGTACATTTTGAAAGATAAGGACATCAAAATTTTCCTAAAGTGACGAAGGTTTTGATTTTGATATCAAAATTAAACCCTCTTTTGATGTTTTAATTTTATTTTAATGTTTTTAAAACCAACTAAATGACGTTATAGTAACTTAAGGAATGCGGTTTTCGATTGTTAATATTAATGACGCTAGAAGCTCTAGACAATCAATATATAAAAATGCTTTATTAAATCTTAATGTCAGTGTTTGATATGTAATAATGTGTTTTAAAAAATGAACTCTGTTAACTCAGTGAAATGTTTTCTTTCTTCTCTTCAACGAAATTACGGATTTTCTCTATCAAAAAAAAAATATACATATAGATTATTTTAAGTTTAATTGAGATATGTGGTGATCTTAAATTCCCTACAAATTCTTTGTTTCATTGATCAAATGGCCTCCGTTCTTTGAATTGCAGAGAAAGAAAAAGAAATAACATTTACAAAATGAAAGAAATCAAAAGAATAAGTTTAGAAATTTATTAATTTTCTTAATTATCCAATAAATTACCAGTTCATAATTAATTTCAATTCTCTAAACTGTAAATGAAATAATAATTGTTAAATGAAGTTATTTTGAATTTCGAATAATAAATATTTAAAATTTATGATGGGAAAACTGAATCAATAACTAAAACTTTAAAGGATAGATTTCAAAGACGAATTCTAAAACAAATTGAAGAAGAATTAGAAAATAAAGAATTGACTGATATTAAATTTCATTTTATTTCATTAAATTTCCTCTAATTGAAATTGCACTCGGAACTTTTAAAATCGGAACTCTTGAAATTTGTTTCCAAATATTTGGTGGTTGAAAAATAAAGAATTCTTTCAAACCCATAATTAAAAACTCAACTGAATCAGATTTCTTAATACAAGATATAGAGGTACAATGCATCAGTGAATGATCAGGTGAACTGAATGTAGTCCAAGTCTTCATCATCAAATCAAATCAAAACAATCGACATGACTTGAATCCCAAGCCACTACGAATATCTTTCCATTAGCATAAGTTGCAGACACAAATTCCTCCTTTTCGAAGTTCTCTGGTACAGTATCTCCTTGACTCCATTGGTCAGTTTGTGGATCAAACCAGAGTAAATGAGTCCTGCCGATTAAACACAAACGACCATCAATGGCCAATAATGGATCAAAAAGGGAAAAATAATCGTTGGGTAACATTTTTGCCATTGGCTCCCACGACTTTATAAGAAGATTATATCGTTCACTGGAATTCCATTTAATAACATAAATAAATTGATGTAGTTTCGCAGTCAACGGATGATACCATGGTTCACTCATTGACTTTATTTCCATGGATTGGTTTTCCAATAAATTCAACATAAAACATTTATTGATTGAATTTCTCTCATTATCTTCTCCACCAAAAAAATAAATAAAATTATCAAAACTACAAACAGTAGAACCCTTGGCTCTGAATGAAAAGAAATTCAACAGAATTTCGTCTTTTACTTCTGTCAGAGTTTCAATCTCAGGATTAAATTCAAATAATAATTTTTTATTGTAGAAATCATAAGCTAAGATGCGTTTTAAAGTAAAAGGATTTCTTTGATTCTTAGAAATATTCACAGTAGGAGGAACCTTGGCATCTTCGAACTTTTCTCTTGATGTTTTTTGGCAAACAATTTTATTCTTCTCTTCAAAATTTATTTTTGTAAGTGATTTTTTCTTGCTCAAAATTCTTTCTTCTTTATCAGAAACATTCAATTTGCTTTCCTTTTTAATCCTTCTTTGCTTTAAAATTGATTTCAAAGCTTCATCTTCTTTGTTTTTCTTTAATTCACTGAAAAACAGTTCTGTACATTGCTTATGAAAGAAAGAATTGCCCCGTAGCAAAGGTTCTTCTGCGAGATTCAATAACGATGATTTACAAAGTTTCTCAAAATCAATTGTTTCTAAAAGATCAGTGATTCTATGACATCTTGTTGACTCATCATGTTTCACCCACAACAGGAGACAAGAAATTAATTCTTCCTGATTTACAGGATTAAAAACAGTACAGTTCAAAAGAGTATTTAGTTGTTCGAATCTAAGATTAAGAAAACTCTCTGTTGCTTTCAGAGTCCTTATATTCTTATGTAAATATTCCACATATATTTGTTGAATTACTTCACTGTTCAGTTGTTCTATTGTGTTCCACTCAGAAACAAACTGTTGAGTTCCTAGAAGTTGTTCTAAACAGTAATTGTACATCAAAGGAATCTGCAATTTTATAAATGCCTCTAGTAAGTCTTTGAGGAATGGTTGACTTTGATTTCTTAGATCAATACGTCCTTGGTAAATGTACCTCAAAACAGTGTCCAATGTTTTGGAATTGATGAAATCCATTTGTAATGATGTTGTCTGTGAATTTCTCTTGAAATGTTCTTTGAAATAAGGACTGGCAGCTGAGAGAATGACTTTGTGAACGAAGAATTCTTTATCTTCACAATTGGAAATCTGTTAAAAATGACTCCTCTCTCATTAAGTTGGTCTCAAACATTAAGTTCTTAAAGGATTTCTGCTGGATTTGATGTCTGGCTTTTCTCGTCATTCTGAAACAGAAAAATTAATGACAATTATTTTAATCATTTATAATTTATTTAGATTTAATTATTTATGTCCGAATGTTGATTGAATTTAGAAAACTTATTTATGAAGAAAAGGCAATAATTAAAATATAAATTATAATTCAATTATCTAAGAAGTTCTCAAAACAACTTATACCAATTTTCCTTAAATCATGCTTTTTTTATTAACAGGGGAATTTGGAAAAAAAAGATCCTATGTTGGAGTTTTAAGGTTTTTCTGTGGACATTTTTGTCTCCTTCACTGTGTTATTTCTGGACATGACCAAAATTGAAAATCAAAATTAGTTTCTAAAGTTAGATTGTCTCTTGTTGAAAACTGTGCATGCTATGTTTCAAGAATATCCATGCAGAATTACTGGTTGGATTCAGATATACTGGTTAATTGACTACACTACCCTACAATAATGGACCGGCCACCTACATATTTACATAAAATCAGACGAGATCGTCAAAGTGCATGTGCGCACGTGATCAGTGAGTTTCAACAGGCATCAGGGGTTACATTGCGGAATACATCACAATCACAATATATTGCGGAAGGAATTGAACGCCCTTCAAATCCACAAACCACACATCTCACCATTCAACAGAACCGCCAGACTCAAGTGGTATTTGCAAAGTCACAACTGAACTGTAGAGCAGTGGAAAACAATTTTATGGAGTGTAACGTGCCTCATCACCTTACACTCTCTTGCAGTCGGATGGACGTGTTTGAGTGGAGGGAATGCCAGGCGAACGTCTTTTACCCGAGTGCATCGTTCCAACTGTGAAGTTCGGCGGTGGGGGAATCATGATGTGGGGGTGATTCCCATTGTATGGCCCAGGACCATTGCATGTTGTTGCGGGAATCTTGAACTATGAAGGTTACAAAGACATTTTGGATAATCGGGTTGTTCCTACTCTCTGGCAAATGCTTGGAAATGACGATAGTTACTTTCAGGATGACAATGCTCCATGCCATGTTTCAGCCTCTGTCCAGCAGGCTTTACAGAGATGGCTGTAAAGCGGCTTCCATGGCCTGCTCAGAGTCCCCACCTAAACCCTATCGAACATTTACAGGACGAGTTAGAGAATCGATTGAGGGCCACGGGACCACGTCCGACATCTATAGCTGCACTGGCCATGCTCTTGAAGCAAGAATGGACATAAAAACCCTTAGCTCTGTATCAAAGCATGTGGAAAGCATGCCCCACAGTATGGCTAATGTAATTTCAGCGCGTGGGTGCCCATCCCACTCTTAAATCAGTTACACTTTCACATCTTTCCAATAAAGCGCACTGTCCGGTCATTTGGTGTAGGGTAGTGTAGTTTATTGAGCCTCACGTTTTAATTGGTTAAAAATTAAATTTAAAAAAAAACAACAAAAAACAACAAATAGATTCTTTCAACTCTTTGGCCTAAAGCAGGGGTCGGCAACCTTTTGTTGTAAGAGGGCCAAATATTTTATGTAGGGATTGCTGCGGGCCCACTTGAACCAAAAGGAAAATCTTATTTTAACAACTAAAAAAAAAAAAATTATACTGATACTGAGTAAACCTCCAAGACGCCTCGCGGGCCGCACCAAAACGCTTCGCGGGTTGCCGACCGGTGGCCTAAAGAACTTCTTTAGTTATTCCAAGATGTTAATTAATTCTAACCAGTAAATGAGGAAATTTACTAAAAATATAAAAACAATATTTTTTTCATTTCGAATAAAGTGAATTATAATATTATTTAATAGTAATTATTTTTAGGTTTTATTTTGTATTAAATATAATGAAGTAAGTTTTTAATGGAAAATCTATGAATATCGTTGCCTATTGTCGTGTAAATTTTTCAGATCAACGTATATTTATACAAATTTCTTTTTTGTAAATTTATAGTAAACTTTTAAGTTTCTTTAAGGTCTGATTTACAGACATTTTGACGAAATTATACGAAACAAACTGAACAAAAAATATATTCTTTGACTCATTATTACCCAAGTAAAAATCATTAAAAGTTACGTTATTAATATAAAATAAAATTTCTCTGATTCTAATTTTAATATGTTGCTATTTTTAACAGATTTTTAAAATTTAGGTTGGTAAATTTAAAGAAATACTTTAATAGAATTCCAAAAACGTGTGTTTTTTTTTTTTATGTCCGTATATTTTTTCAATTGAATCGATTCCAGACAATCCTGAATTTGAATTGATAAATACAAAAACAAAATAAAATAAAAATACAATCTTTTATTTGAGGATACATAATAATTTATACCCGAAGAAAGAGACTAAACAAAGAATAAGAGACTAAACATCCATGCCGATGCCGAGATTCAAACACAGGCTGCGAAACATCTGCCTCGTGCAAGGCGGTCGCCTTGACCACTAGACTACGTCTGAACGGCAATATTTTCATATTTAAACTAAGCAAAATAATTAATCTACAAAGCGTAAAACTTCACCATATTGTTCTCGTTTTACTTATGTTTTGACCGATTATATTTTGATCGATTCGTTTGTTCGTTTAAGTTATTCTAGGAACAAAAGAAAAAAAAAGAATTCTCTTCGTAATAATTTATATCCAAATATCAAATCGAGATTTAAGTTTCCATTAAAACGTTCAAAAAATTTTCAATCTAAAAAAAAAAAATTTTTCCGCGATAGTTATAATATAATGGAGTTATTCTGACCTTGAACTCTATTGATGTAGTTTATTTCCGGGGTAGCTCCTACTTATACAAAATACTTATCCATTCATATTCGGTATTTTTAAAATATATATATATAAAGGATATTATTAAATATTTCCTTTCAAGTAAATTATTTTTATTTAACAACTCCAAGTGGATATGAAAATTTATTTAAACTCTTAAATAAACTAAGAAACTATTAGAATAGAAGAAATTCGTATCAATGAATATTAGCCTCAGTAAGGAGACCTTGTTGTCGTCGTCCTATTGTGAAAACTACATAAGTCAAAAAACACAAATTTTACAGTAGGCACAAAAAAACAGTTTTTTTATGTTACTTTGTAAGTAATGGCGTTTTGTAGTTTTGAACATAAAACAAATGGTGTTTCATAAAATTAAAGCAATTTCACATAATAATTTGATTTATAAGGTTTTACTATTAGTAACTATACGATATCCGAGGTTTTCATTTTAAAAGTTGATTTACATGGTTTCTTGTTTCGCCATTAGAGCGCTAAAACGCTCAGTTTTACCAACTTTTCGCATTAAATATAGGTGACATACAAGATTCTCCATCTAAAACTGCAATAAAAATTTTTTTGAAACATTTTGATTGAAGAAGTAAGACGAAGAAGAAGAAGTATTAGAATCCATTGGACAATGAAATGGAAAATAATAATTAATGATAATAATCCATCCCATTTATATGGTTATCATTTAAATTGATCATATAAATTAATCCAATTTTTAATTCTACAGTTGATTTATATATTTTATATAAGAACAGATGAAAATTCGGATTTTAAGAATTAGGCGTGAATATCAAATTAGGTAAATCTTGCTCCTTAATCAGAAGTTTATTTTTTTTAAATATTGAAACACTTACTTGATGGGTAACTTTACAGCTTCGTTAGATCGTGGATGTGGTCAGACAGGGACTGATATTAAGAATCTACTGCGCGTGACTTCATTGATCGGATCTGGGGATTATTAGATGACGTCATACATTAACTTTATAATTTTCATTTCATTTTTAACTAAACAAAACTGTGATACTTTTGAAAATAATACTTTTTTGAATCTGCTATATTAATTTATTGTTTTAAATTTGCTAAAAATGCAAACAAATTATTAATTGTTTCTTTATATTCTATCTTGTAATCTTAAATATGGAAAAAAAAAACATAGGATGCTTTGTAATTGTAGTTTTTATGTCACCTTTTGAATTTTTAAATGCTCAAGATTAATAAATCAAGAAATAAGATAGAACAAGACATAAAGCAATATAAGATAGATAGATAAAACAATATGTGATATATTTGTGTGTCTCCGTACTTACACATCAAGACATATGGTGAATTCTGATATAAACGTAAATTATTTTTATGTAGTTATTTTATAACTTACAGTTGTCAGCTATAGCTTACTGCTTCAGGTCTCGGACTCATATACTATAAGTTGTCGGTTCGAATCCTTATTTCTCCGGTTTTATTAAGAAAGTTCAAATTTATCTTTTGAGATGCCCGGAGTATGTCAAAATCGGAACACTTGCAAAAGACTGGACAACATAAAACACTTATGGCCAAGTGCACCAAACTTCAATTAACTTGGATGGTTGCATTGTGGACATAGCTAAAATTAGTGGAGGGGTACTGCTCAAGAAAAATTTTAGCTTTTGTTTTAAAATTGTGTGAAAGGAAACAAACATGTATAAAAAGAAATTTATCAAGTTTCTGAATAAATTTTCTTTTTATACATGTTTGTTTCCTTTCACACAATTTTAAAACAAAGGCTAAAATTTTTTTGCAGCAGCACCCTCCACTAATTTTAGCTACGTCCACAATGCAGCCGTCAAAGTTAATTGAAGTTTGATGCACTTGGCCATTAATCTATTATCTATATCTGAAGATTTAATAATACTAATCTTAGGAAATAAAAATTACATTTATTCTCCTTTCATAATTTTTAGCCTTTCATAATTTAATTAATATTTGAAGATTTAATTATACTAATCTTAGAAAAAAACAAATTCTCTTCGAAACAATTTATATCAAGATATAAAAACAAGATTTAAGTTTCAATTTAAACATTCAAAAAATTTTCAATCTTAAATAATTATTTTTTCGTTACATAAAAATTAGCTGAAAAGAATTATTGATTTAGTTATAATACAATGGAGTTTATTGTAACCTTGAGCTCTATTGATTTAGTTTGTTTCCTTGGTAGCTCCTATTTATACAAAATACTTATCGATTCATATTCGGTATTTTTAAAAGGCATATATATAAAAAAAGTGATATAATTAAATATTTCATTTCAAGAAAATAACTAATTTAATATCTACAGTGGATATTTTAATATTAGAATATCAAAGATTATTTAGATTCTTAGAATAAACTGAGAAACTATTAGAATAGAAAAAAATTCGTTTTAATAAATTTTATCTCTCAAGTCATTAGAATCCATTGGACGATGAAATGGAAAGTAATATTTAATGATAATAACCATCTATGGATTTTCCATTTATATGGTGATCATTTAAATTGATTCCATAAATTAATCCAATTTTTAATTCTACAGTTGATGTATATAATTTATATAAGGTTAGATAAAAATTCGGATTTTAAGAATTAAAAGTGAATACTAAATTAGATAAATCTTGCTCCTTAATCAGAAGTTTATTTTTTTAAAATATTGAAATACTTACTTGGTGGGTAACTTTACAGCTTCGTTAGATCGTGGATGTGGTCAGACAGGCACTGATATTGATAATCTACTGCGCATGACTTCATTGATCGGATCTGGGGATTATTAGATGACGTCATTAACTTTATAAGTTTCATTTCATTTTTAACTAAACAAAATTGTGATACTGGAAAATGACTGTAAGGCCCAACACAAGATTAAACAAAACAATTGC
>JAFIDM010097427.1:250097-273244 GCA_023159025.1 Thereuonema tuberculata | reverse complement strand
TTTTTTTTTTTTTTTGTCGGTGCGCCACATGATTGAGACGTCTTTTTGAAGGTTACGTTCACTTAAATCAACGTTTTTCGGCGCAAGTAAGTACCATCCTTATATATTATTTAACAAAGGTGATTTTTTGTCGGATACGGCATATTTCCCTTAAGACTTCATCAAAATCAGTGTTTGAGACATCATTTCAAAGATTACGTTCCCCGCAAATGACGAAAAATAAACAAATTGTTTAAAATTAATGTTATCGTTAAAAAACTTTATTTTAAAAACCTTTTTATATAAATGTAGACACTCTTTAACAGAAGCGACTTATTTTTCAAAAGCGAAACCAAATTTCAAATAATACTGTAGCGTCGTAACTTCTAATACATCCTTTTTGAAATAAAAATGCACTTTAAAAAGATATTTCATCGTTTATTTAATAAGAACAGATAAAAAAACAAACAAGATTTATGTTTTAATAAAAATAAACGACTTATTACAATAAAAAACATAACAATTTATCAACTTCTCATATATTATTTCTCAAAGGTTTTTTTTTTTTTTTTTTTAATCTCACTTAATACTTCATCAAAATCAATGCTTGAGATATTTTGAAAATTACGTTCACCGCTAATGACGAAAAATAAACAAAATGTTTAAATTATTGTTTTCGTTAAAAAACTTTATTTTAAAAACCTTTTTATAAAAATGTAGAAGATGCAATCTATTGATAATCTGTTCATTTATTTATTTCCACATTACCATTCGGCGACTGATGAAGATACCATGAGAATTATTCGCACGGGTCAACCTTTTTATAAAAATGGAGAAGGCGCCATCTATTGACAATGGGTTTAACTAACATGCACGACAGCTGTTGGATTTGTTTATTATTTCTCGAAAGTGGTTTTTTGGTGCGAATTATTCGCACGGGTCAACTAGTTAATTAAGAAAAGCACATTGTAATTAAGTTTGTTTATTATTCAGTTTTTTTAAGTAGTAATAATCCAAATGATTATTGTCCAAAATTTGACTCCCAGTGTATTTCGAGCAACTCCATACTTCAAAAAGCACTGTGACATCAAATATTATGTCATTAAAATCTTCAAACCAACAATTTTTTAAGATTTGAATTAAAGTAGAAATTCGTAACTTGTAGACAGAAAAAAAACAACTCTGCCTTATCTTTAACTTATATAATGTGTTGGTGAAGTGTAATTTAAGTTAATGTTAAACTCTACCATAACAGGTCATGGGGGGGGGGTGCGAGAGGTTTAGGCTCCTACCGATTGTCGACCAAAGAAATTAGTTGAGGCTCGATGGTCAGCCAAATGCTCATTTAACACCTGATTTCCGAAGCAGGAAGTTATTTGAGAAAGAGCTAAGTAAACCCTAGGGTCCTTCTGGAACAGAAACAGCGGTTTAAAAAAATCCCTGACTACTGCCGGGAATTGAATCCGGGTTTCTCTAATTTACAGTCCAGCGTCTAAACCAGTGGGCTACCGAACCCACGAAGTTTAGGGTTTAGATAATTCTACTGAAATTCAAAAGAGTTCTCTTCGAATCAGATTTGAAATCTTGGTTTTAAAAAGAATCACTTACATTTAAAAGTAACAAAAAGCAAAGTAGCTAAGTGATGTATAATAAACTTTAAATTAATTAATACTAGTTGACCCGTGCCAATAATTCGCAACAGAAAAACCACCTTTGAGATAAAATAAAGAAATCCAACAGCTGTCATGCATGTTAGTTAAAGATATTGTGAATAGATGGTGCCTTCTACATTTTTAGAAAAAGGTTGTCCCGAGCGAATAATTCGCATGGTATATTGATAAGTCACCGAATAGTAATGTGTGGAAATAAATAAATTAACAGATTGTTAATAGATGGCACCTTATACATTTTTATAAAAATATTTATAAAAAATAAAGTTTTTTTATAAATAAAACTTTATATAAAATAAAGTTTTTTAACGAACACATTAATTTTAAACAATTTGTTTATTTTTCGTCATTAGCGGTGAACGTAATCTTCAAAATGATATCTCAGTCATTGATTTTGATGAAGTATTAAAGGAAATAAAAAAAAAAAAACACCTTTGAGAAATATGAGAAGTTGACAAATTTTTATGTTTTTTAATATAATAAATCGTTTATTTTTACTAACATATAAATCGTTGTTTGATTTTTTTCCAGTTTTTATTAAAAAACGATGAAATATCATTTTAATATGCATTTTTATTAAAAAAAAAGAAATATTTGAAGTTTACGATGCTACAGCATTATTTGAAATGTTGTTTCGCTTTCGAAAGATAAGTCGCTTCTATTAAAGCGTGTCTACATTTTTATAAAAAGGTTTTTAAAATAAAGTTATTTCACTAAAACATTAATTTTAAACAACGTGGTTTTTTTTTCGTCATTGGCGGGGAACGTAATCTTCAAAAAGATGTCTCAATCATTGATTTTGATGAAGTATTAATGGAGTTATGGCGTACCTATACAAAAACATCTTTGAGAAATAATATATAAGGATATCGTAATGATTCTTTTGAAGTTACAACATGAAGTAGAATAAACTGATCATGAGAAGGCGTTTTATTCTAGTTTGTAAAATACGTCCTTAAAAAGTACTAAAACACCCTATCTTTTTATAATTATAAAATTGATTTGATAATTCATTTGGTATCATCATATAATTTAATTCGAATCTTTCTATATTTTTCAATGTAGTTTCCATATTTGTCTTTGTTTCTTGTGAAAGACTCAATTAAAATAATTATCTCCAAGTTAATGATTATTGATTGAAAACAATTTTTGTCATTAAAGTTTTCTATTTTTTTTCTTATTAGTTTCAATGAATAATATAAAATAAAATCTATGACATAAGTACATACTGGCCAAAACCATTATGAATATTTATTAATATCGAGTAGGACTTTCTTTGCTGTCTTTAGGCTTCATTCCAATTTTTGCAATTTTTTCATTTTAGGACACGATTTGAGATCTCTTTTATGGGCATTGAAGCGATTCTCGGTATTTTTATGATGATTTTGTTAACAACGAATTTTCAAATTATAACGGTTATACATTTTAGTAACTTTCTATCTGTTTTATGTGGTATTATAGTTGTCTTTAGTATGATTATTTAGTTTAAGGCCATCTTAAAATTTCCTCTCTAAATATTTCATAACTAGTTGTTAAAAGGTATCTTCAAATTTCTCTTACATTAGTATATAAACCCCTTTCTATTAGAAATGTAAAAGGCTGCTACAAAGCATATTTACTATTTACAAATTGATTCGATAAATTTCAATGAAGCACAGAATATCTAAATGACATTAATTTTTTAAAATAAATTTTTAATATAACTCATACCATTAAAAATTGGCTAACTACAAATAGAAACTGAA
Source organism: Thereuonema tuberculata (assembly GCA_023159025.1). NCBI lineage: Eukaryota > Metazoa > Arthropoda > Chilopoda > Scutigeromorpha > Scutigeridae > Thereuonema > Thereuonema tuberculata. The sequence continues at coordinate 269,850 of JAFIDM010097427.1, read as the reverse complement.
AAGCAAATGTTATTGTCCCGAACAAAAAGGCATAAATCATTAAGAAATTCGTTAAATTCTCATAATAATTAGAAATAGGATTTGTTAATAAAACAGAAATCTAAATTCATCTTTCTAAATATACAGCGAAAAATTATATTTTTCATTACAAATATCTCCAGATATTAGAAAGCTTTCGATAATTGAAATATATTGAGATAACCCACTCAAAGTAACTTACATGTTTCTTGCCTCGTTAGCGAAAAATACTCCACTTCAATCAACCTACATGTTTGTAACTCTGTTAATTAAAAGTAAATGAGAACTCGTTATAATGTCAGATATCCCCTATAAATGTCAGCTTTCTAATTTATTTTGTCCATTAATTATTGTTGACCTAAAATTTGATGTAGTGGACAAATAAAATAAATGAAATGAAAGTTCACAGTAGGACTTTCCATCTGACTGTCGAAATCAATAGAAACGATACATTTTATGACCAATGAAGTCTTTCAGTAATTAAGGCAAAATAAATTAATTTCAATAATTATAAGTCTACAACCATAAAGGATCATTTAATTAAGTTCCTTTCAGTTATGCTTTTATATGAAGCAATATTTTTTTATTTACTAAGGTATCTGAAAGTAAGATGGGTAATATTATTTACTTCATTTCAATTAAGCTTTTTTTTTAAACAGGGCTTGAGAGCTGCATTCTTCGCCGAAAGACAGAGCAGAAACTATCTGTTCCATTCTTTCCTCTTGAAAATCAGACGTTTACCATCTTTGACCTCCCCTTTTCAATCTCGTGCGGCTCCAGTCAAAAACACAAATTTGAAACCTGTGTCACCATGCGAATATAATCTGTCACCATATATCTTCCTGACCCCGCTTGGCCCATAAAAGGTCAGAAGAACTAAAGAACGCATGGAAACTTACTCAGGCTAAAATGAAAACTATGCTTTAATTAAACACCAGGAAAAATAAAAATACAATCTATATAATAAAGCAAGACAAGAAACAATTAATTGATCGAACTCATTAAAAACTGGTAGAGAATTCTCGACTAAACAAACTTAAATTAGTAGATCTATCTTATACTAATTCAAGCATAATTCTTCCCTTCAAAAGAAAATCATAAATTGCACGCAGGCAGTACCAAAAACAATAACAGTTAATTAAAAGTTCGTGAAATAGAAGATTACAAAGTTCTCTTGGTTACCCAGGTTCTTCTTTGGCTTTATTATTTATTACCTAACAGTAAGAGTCTTTGTCCATAAGCCCACAGAAGTTTCTTGAAGATTCTGGATCGAGTAAACTTTAATCTTCCTAATAAGCCTTGTAATTGGTTGACTTCAAAGGTTTAATAGAGAAGTTCTCCCGGCCTCAATAAAGGTAAAATAAAATCACTTACTTTACTTTTTCGAAGCCAGAAATCCTGTTCTTGGAGATTTCGTATTTATTTAAGCACTGGTACATCGGCCGGGCAAAACAAAACCTTCTTATCGTCTTTCATAGATGTTCAACATGGCGTCAGCTCCATTACACGTCTATACGAGGTATCCATTTTCGAATTGGCAGGTGGATAAATTAGCTACAACCTCTTCACACTCAGGCTAACTTATTTCTTCCTTCAAATACTTTGGATACCATTCCTTTTCTTTCGGCGTCGGGCAACGCCTGTCATATTCTTTTTTTTGACGAACACAGCTTATTTTTTTTTCCTTGCTACCAAAGCAACGTGCTATATCCTTGTTGTCACGGACTTAACAAAGAAAAACTTAACAAACATTAACAACGATTGCCCAAAAGGATAAACCTGCGTGCACAAGAATAGAAAAAAAAACTAACAATCCCAAAAATTAAGGGGAAAAAAAGAAAACGCAGTCACAAAAACAAATCGTGACAAAAGTCCCCCCGTCCACACAAAGTCGACACCTCAAGGTGAGACTGAAAAAAAAAAACTATTTCCCTAGATTAAGCATGAGCTAGAGGAAACAAAAAAAAACTTAAATTATTTTAACAAAAAGAATTATGTAAAAAATTTTCAGCAAATACAATTGCAGATAATTTAAGAATAGGTAAATCATAAGTGCAAGAACATTATTACTTAAGTTAACTCTAGAAATTCAGTTCAAAAAGGAAAATAACGAGGAAATTAAGGGAAAATGAAAATAACAGAAAAAAAGTATGAGGTACACTGAAAAAGAAAAAAAAAATGAAAAATCCAGCTGTAGACTGAAAAACAAAAACCCAAAGGATACTAACGATCATTAGAATATTCATTGAAAGCTCTAAGATCAGACACATGAACTATCCTCAATATCTTAGGATTTTCTTTGAGTTCTGCTATATAATTGACGGGTGAGGTAATTTGGCGAATAACAAAGGGGCCATCGTAGCACGGAAACAATTTAGCGGACCTTTTATCTGGATGAGAGATGATGAGATTTTATCAAAACAAGATCGCCTATCTGGAACACGGCATTCCTCCTTCGTAGATCGTAACGTTTCTTGTCTCGCATCGCAGACGAAACACGATATTTTCGGATCCTGTCTAAAAGTTATTTTAAGTGATTATCCAGTGTTTGCTTCCAACTGAAACGATTACTCGTCGGAACTCGCTCAAAGGTGACTCTATCTGGCAAAATCTCCCTCAGTAGCATGCAATATGCTGGTGAGTCTCCAGGCGCCTCACTGACAGCACCTCTCATGCAAAACAGGAACTGATCTAGGTCATCATCCCAATGACCTTTTCTTTTAAATAAAAGACAAGCATCTTTGTTTTGATGCTTGTCTTTTAAATAACATTTAATCATTGACTTAACTGAGCCAATAGCGTTCTGCAGGGTTGCTCTGCGCATGGTAGGGCGAGCAGAAACGATGACCAACACCATAATTTTTGCAGAATTCTTTAAAGACCATCGACCTAAAATGAGAACCATTGTCACTAACTACGATCCGAGGAAACCCGAAACGGAAAAATACCTCCTTCAAAAACTTGACACAAGCTTCCACAGAAGCTTGTCGCATTGGTTTGGCCTCAATCCAGCCGCTAACGTGTCAACAACCACCAGATGGAATGAATTGCCCATTCTACTTCTAGGAAAAGGTCCAGCGAAGTCTATAGCTAAGATATCCCAGCGGTCCCGTTTTTCAAAACGCTGACCTAGTCCAATAGGTCCTTCCCGACTGGGCTTAATTTTCTGGCAGATCTCGCAGGATTTTACATAATGGCGAACATTTTTAGAGATGCCTGGCCAGAAGTATCTATCCCGTATCTTAGATAATGTCTTATATACGGCTTGATGGCCGCCTACAGATTTACTACTATGCCAAAAAGATAAGACCTCGTTGACTAAGTTTTTAGGAACTACCTTGAGTTCAGTAAAACCTTGACCATCTCTAGTTTTTTTTAGCTTCACGAGAACTCCCTCTCTGACCCTAAACATTCCACAGCCGTTTTTAGGGTTCTCTTTTTTCCTTATTTGATCAAGTTTTTTTGTACAAAACATGTCTTGCCGTTGTTCCGAGATCCATGTTTCAGGTTCAACCTTTAACATCCGGCATGTAGCACGGGATAAGGCATCAGCCACGACATTTTCCTTCCCTCTTCTGTGCTGAATTTCGTAATCGAAACCCTGAAGTTTTAAGCTCCATCGAGTAATACGACTAGAAATCTCAGATCTCGAGGAAAGCCATCGTAGAGCACTGTGGTCCGAGATGATAACAAAGTGAGTGCCTTCGACATATTGACGAAATTGACAACCTACGTGCACAACTGCCAACCTTTTCAACTCAGGCATGGAATACCGTCGCTCCGCTGATGAAAGCGATCTACTCGCGTAAGCGATCACATGTTCCTTGCCTTCTTGCATCTGCATGAGATTTGCGGATATGACATCAGCCGAGGCATCACACCAAATGTGAAACTGTTTGCTGAAATCAGGTTGGGCCAGCACTGGTTCACTAGCTAAGATGTTCTTTAATTGCTCTAAAGCTTGTTGCTGTTCTTTATCCCATCTCCATCTTGAACCTTCTTCAACAACTCTTTGAGAGGCCTAGTAATAGAGCTGAGATTAGGGATGAAACCATGAAAATAAGCGCACATGTCAAGAAAACGCCTAACGCCTAACGCAGGGAAGTTTACAATAGGCTCCACCTTTGAAGCACAAGGTCTGAGTCCCTCGCTGTCTACTCGAAAACCCAAGTATTCGACTTCTTCCATCCCAAAGGACGATTTCTCGAAATTCACCCTTAAGTTATTTGCTTTGAGATAGGCTTAAAGAGCGTTAACAACCTCAATGAGAGTGGCCCAATCAGGAATAGCTACAAGTAGATCGTCGGCATATCAAATGATGAAGTTTTGCCACTCCGAACCAATGACTTGATCTAAGACATAATTGAGACATGAAGCTCCGTTTTTCAGCCCGAAAGCAACTACGTTCATGCAATAAGTGCCAAGGCCTGGAACGGAAAACGCTACCTTTCGTTTTGACTCATCATCAAGGCGGATCTGCCAATATGCTTTACTTAAATCAATAGTGGAGAAAACCCTAGCATCCTTTAGCTTACGATAATGTCGCTGATTTTTGCCGCATAATAAGTAACCCCTGTGGTGATAGCATTCAAAGCACGCACGTCAATGATAAAACGTGGATCTTTGTGTTTAGGGTAAAGTGACCAAATGTCGGCCACATCCTACAAATAACCAGAAAATAATAGATCTGATGACTTAGTTTATAAGATTTAAACAAATTTTTAGATTTATTATAATTTTAATGAAATAAAGAAGTATGACATTACGAAAAATACCTATTATTAAGTTAACTATGCATTAATTACTATAACCTTACAATGTGACCAAATGTCGGCCAGGATGCCTTAAAGTCGGCCAGGGGATGACCAAATGTCGGCCATTTAACATATGCATCAGTTAAACATTGCTGTTCACAGGAATTTATTTAAAAAAAATTCATTTTAACATTTTGAATATAATTTTACGGAAAAAATATTATGAAAATGTTTATTTTCTTCTCCTTGTTAGATTTTGGGAGTTTTCTTTCTTCTTCTTAAACTCTTCTTTCTGTTGCTGTTTTTCGATTTATGTTTTTTTAGTTGTTCTCTTTCTTCAAAGCAGCTGCTTTAAGCCTATTTTCTCTTTTTTTTTTATTTGTAGGTCTTCCTTTTCTTTCTTTTCTTTTGCAGCTTTCAGTTTCATTTCATATACCACATCTCATTTTAATATAAAATGTTTATTGTAAGTAATTTATTGTATTGTAACCTTATTTCATCCATGGTACGAAAGTGTTTTCTGGAATTTATAAAACTTAATATGCTTAATAATACAATTCTTTGCTCTGATCGTTTCAATGTGCAATAGCCTAGCCTATAGTGAAAATATTGCAATAATAGATGAAAAGAAATTAATTTTCCTATGCATTTTCTAGCCAAATTGTTCTTCTCCATCCCATAATTTCCTTGGCAGTTAAAAGGGCATTAATATAAATATTTCTCTTTTTTCAAAACTATTTTATGGCTATGCCTCTGTGAATTCGGAAAAAAAACTAGAAATTTGCTAGTTATATCGTCAGATCTAGGCTAGGCGTTGATAGAAATGTAAACCTCGGATACTACCCTCTATTAAAATATATCATATTTTTTTTTTATAAAATTAATTTCTTTTTAGCCTACGTATATTCTTATATTCGAAAAGAAGCATAGGCCTATTGATCCTATTAATAGGCAAAAACTGTACGTACGGATGTGGGTCGGTCAGTGTGTTTGTATGTCATCTCAATAGCGAGACACAGTATTTAAGCAAGAAGCAAAATACAGGGTGGCGCCACCAACCTTTCCGTGGCATCCCAACAGTGCTACAGAAACAGTAGTTATGCAGAAACAAAATACAAGGGGGCACCAACAACATTTCCGTGTCATTCCAACAGCGCTACAGAAATAGGAGTTACGCAGAAACAAAGTACAAGGTGGTGTCCACTAACATTTCTTTGTGTGGATCGACATTATTTTAGGGCAGGAGGTTCACTGATAATGACGCTATAATGACTCACACACCTTATTGACTCTTCAAGCGTATTTTGAAACTAACCTCTAAATATGGATAATTACGTTGTAAGAAGTACCATGATCAAAATACATATGTTGCTTTATTGCTTAGTCATCAGTCAAATTATACTTGGGCTGTTATGGAAGTCATGGCTTTCAAAAAATGAGCTTAGAACATCGTTTTCAATCTTGGGTTTTTGAAAAATGTCACGGTATTTCAAAAATGTGGAATCGGTTTTACTTCCGTGAATATTTCACGGGTTGCCACTAGTCTTTAATAAGTAAGATAGGTGTTTACATTTTTTTACTAAACTGTTCAGTATGCTAAGCTACACGCTACAAATAAACAATGGCCGACATTTGGTCAATGGCTGGCCGACATTTGGGCAATCCATGGCCGACATTAGGGCAACTTGAAATAGGAAAATAAAATGCAAATACTGAAGCACTTTAAGGTAATAAATACTAATTACTTAGAAATAACGTTAAAAAAATCGTGTTTGCTAATATCAAAATCATACAAAAAACGTGAAAATTAAGTATTGCTTTGGCTTGGAGAAAATGAATTCTCAACTTTGCAATCTGAAGAATCGCGCCAATACAATCGTTTCCTGTAACAATCAATCACACGTCTTCGATGAGAGCTTAAAGTAAATGGCGACATCTGGAGATGACAATTGAAACTAAGATAGGATGATAGTCCAAAGATGTAAAAATCGTGTAAAACGAAAAAAAAAATCGTGTAAAACGAAAAAAACCACAGCTAGACCACTACGTGTTTCTTAAATACAAAAAAACATTTCGTGCCGACATTTGGTCACCGGTCGACATTTGGTCACTTTACCCTATATCTTTTCAAAAAATAAGGTAGAGACCACGGATTCTCCACATGACTGACAATCCCTTCCTTCTCCATATCAGAAACTAACCTGTAAATAACATCCAAATCGGCAGGGGAGAAACTGTACGGCCTAATTTTAACAGGTAGGTGTTCTTGAGTATCGATATGGTGAATATAATGGGGGTATCTAGACCTCGTGTCTAACAGGTTGTGTTTATGGACATTCACTATTTCTTTTACGAGTCAGTACTGCGGAAAGAGCTTTATCACAACATAGGGACCGTAATCTAGTTTTCTTTCTCAAATCAACTATACAGCCATTTTCTCCAAAGATTATTGAAATTTGAGAATCCTTGAGAAAATCAAGACCTAAAAGCCCATCAGATCCGCCACCCGGCAACGCTAAAACTTCAATTTCGCGCTCAGGCAGTGAGAAATAAGAATCAGTTCCTTCATTCGCGCTTAGCACTCCCTTCAGGATAAACTTCTGCCTGATCTCGATTTCTTCACCATCAGCCAAAGTGAGTTTAAAATTGCAAGGGATTTTTTCAAATCCTAAGGATTGCAACAGATTCGTAAAACTAGCATTTTACAGGAAACATCCGCCCCAGTATCTAGATCGAAAGTGAATTCGAGGTTATCCCCAACATGTAATTTTACTCTTTGACTGTCAAAAGATTCAGGACGGTTGCTGATACTGCGAAATTGAAAGCCTCCTCGGGAAACAAAAATTTCACTCTTTAACTTCCTCTTTCGATTGCTGCAATTATGACTCGGAGGATGGAACCTGCTGCAGTCAGATTCGATCCTTTCTAGTTTTCCTGTTTCTTTGCTAAGGCACAGACACACCTAGAAGTGTACACTCCGAAACGCCCGCAACGGAAACAATAACACCCTTGAGTCTGCGTGACAGAATCAACCTTCTTCTTGCCAAACTGTTTATTGTCTCTCTCACCCATTTCATGGGTTTTGGGTTTTTCACTGATCATCCTTACTCGGGTGTGATCTATATTCATGCTTTCTGAGGTAGACTCTACTCGACGTGCATATTTAATAAGGCGTGTTGTATCCTTACACTTTTCTAAATGGATATTTCCACGATATAGTGGCAACATCACATTATATACTATACGCACCAACTCCGATTCGGACAGTTCCTTTCCTAGCATGCAGGCTTTCTGCTTGATGCGACTCAAGAAAATTTCCATGACTTCACCCTTATTCTGTCGACTTTTCTTAATAATGTCTATTTCATCACTTTTGTGAATTTCTAGTAGAAATGTCTCGCAGCATTCCTCTCTGAATTGATTCCAAGAGGTCCACTTATCAGCACGATCACTTAGCCATGGTGGTATCTTTTTATCACATAAACGAGGCAGAATTTCCTTGAATTCGCTGAACGAGACATTGTGCAAATTTGCAGTTTTGTGCACACTGAATAAAAACTCTCATATGGAACCGTCACATTGGCCAGTGAACTTGATATCATCAAACAACATTAGCCTGTCTTTAAAAGACAAGGCTTTCTTAAACATCTGTGTGTTTTTGACTTCACCCTGAGATACAATTCCTTTCGAGCCTTCACTTGTAATTTCCCTCTCACTAAGTATACCTTTGACAATTTCTTTGATTTTCCCGACGTCGTCGGGTGTATTTATCTTCGGTTTCCCTATTAAATAACGACCAATGTTAAATTCACTCAGTACTATAGATTCTAAATCTAACCAGGAAACCTTAGGAAATGGCAACTCTTCGTCCGACTCACGAAACTTCACCACGGCATCCCTTACTCTTTTTTGTAAGGTTGTAAGTGAGCCTTTAATTTCCATCCCCAACTTCGACAATACTAGGCATTGTGCAGTGCGTTTCAACTCTTCGACCTTTAGCACCTCGTAGACTAGCCCTGCTAATAAGCTTATAGATTGGCTAGCCAACAGCAGTCCATCATTCCTCTTACTTTCATCCTCACTCGAATCACCCATAATGAGAAATGTCAGACACGACAAAAACAAAAAAAAAACAACCTAAAACCCAAAAGATGAGTTAGCTACCAAACAGCTCACACTACCCGCGAGCAAGAATAGAGACCGAACTTCAGAGAAATCAAGAACCATGCTCTGCTACCAATCTTCTGTCACCATGCGAATATAATCTGTCACCATATATCTTCCTAACCCCGCTGGGCCCATAAAAAGGTCTGAAGAACTAAAGACCGCATGGAAACTTACTCAGGCTAAAATAAAAACTATCCTTTAATTAAACACCAGGAAAAATAAAAATATAATCTATATAATAAAGCAGGACAAGAAACAATTAATTGATCTAACTCATTAAAAACTGGTAGAGAATTCTCGACTAAACAAACTTAAATTACTAGATCTATCTTATACTAATTCAAGCATAATTCCTCCCTTCAAAAGAAAATCATAAATTGCACGCAGGCAGTACCAAAAACAATAACAGTTAATTCAGAGTTCGTGAAATAAATGATTATAGAGTTCTCTTGGTAAACCAGGTTCTTCTTTGGCTTTGTTACTTGCTACCTAACAGTAAGAGTCTTTGTCCATATGCCCACTGAAGTTTCTTGAAAATTCTGGATCGAGTAAACTGTAATCTTCCTAATAAGCCTCGTAATTGGTTTACTTCAAAGGTTTAATAGAGAAGTTCTCCCGGCCTCAGTAAAGGTAAAATAAAATCACTTACTTTACTTTTTCGAAGCACAGAAATCCTGTTCTTGGAGATTACAAATTTATTGAAGCACTAGTACATCGGCCGGGCAAAACAAAACCTTCCTATCGTCTTCCATAGATATTCAACATGGCGTCAGCTCAATTACACATCTATACGAGGTATCCATTTTCGAATTGGCAGGTGCATAAATTAGCTACAACCTCTTCACACTCAGGCTACCTTACTTCTTCCTTTAAATACTTTGGATACCATTCCTATTCTTTCGGCGTCGGGCAACGTCTGTCATATTCTTTTTTTTTTTTTTTGACGAATACAGCTTATTTTTTTTTCCTTGTTACTAAAGCAACGTACTATATCCTTGTTGTCACGGACTTAACAAAGAAAAACTTAACAAACATTAACAACGATTGCTCAAAAGGATAAACCTGCGTGCACAAGAATAGAAAAAAAAAACTAACAATCCCAAAAAGTAAGGAGAAAAAAAGAAAACGCAGTCACAAAAACAAATCGTGACACCTGTGGAAAGTTCTTAATAGTTTTGCAATCGAATATTAGGTTGAAAATTAATTAAAGTATTAGCCAAATTAACTAAATACAATACATTCAAATAAGGGTCAATCCATTTCAAATCACCCAGACCATGTTGCTCAACATTTTTGATTTTCCTAATTTTTTTCACCATTTACTCCCCAATACTAGGTGAGTACAAAATGAAAGTTAAAAAAATTCTAGGCTGAAATTTATTTTTTGGCGGTCATTTTAAGTTTGCCTCGGAACCGCTTTTCGGTTGAAAACAAGTTTTGTGCAAATGTATCTAACTCTGTTAATTTTATGCATATCAAGACAAAATGAAAACCAAATTTATCAAAATGATATGCTCTAGATTTGTGTCCTTACATAATATTACCTAAGTAGTGGGGAAAGTGAAGAAAAAAATTCCCAGCTAGAAACTAAAAATTAACTTAAACGGGACTTTTAGTGCTGCAAAAGTATTAAAAGAAAGAAAGACTCTCCTTTAATTTTTTTTCTTTTGTAGGGATATCATAGGACTACTTGCTGTAGAAGTTTCAAGCTTAAGAACTTTGTTCTTTTTTTTATATAATTTTTCAAAAATGCCAAAAATCGGATTTTGGCAATATTTAAAGCTGAATATCTGAAAAGGGACCGAGTAAAAAAATCATGAAATTAATACGGACAACACCTCTTTATGATATTAACATGTGATAAAAATTTGGTGACTGAGATACAACTGGTTCCAGAGTTATAGTGCATCAAATTTGCTCAAAAATTGCGTTATTCGCACATAACGGTAATTAATGGTAAAAATCCATTTTAATTTATATGAAAGGGACACTTTTTGTCAAGTTAAGTTCCTAAGAAAATTCAACATTAGAAAATTTATTAATTTTATTACAACTTATTACACAGAGGCTGTAGGCCTCTCTTGATAAAAAAAAAAAGAAATTGTAATTTAAAGTACAAAATTTTATTGAAACCAATTTTGTTTCACAAAAAAGTTGTATTAAGTACATTTCATCAGTTAAAGCATGACAATGACAAATTTAAAATTTTCTCAAAGTATTGAAGAGTTTTGAAATTTCAGTGCATAGTTTTTCTGTTATGTTGTGTGTTCTGCCCGAAACCGTTGTTAGTTCTGTAGGGGTAATTTTCCTCACAACTTTATTTACTGAAATCCACACCTTGTCTTTTTTAGATATTTGGAAGGAAGTTTTTGGACCAGCTGGATGGAGAAAATGAACAAGTAGAACGTCATTTTGATTGCACTTGTCTTTGAATACGTGAAATGCATGCAACATAATGTTTGTAAACGAAGATATATTAGTAGACACAATTGAAGTTTTGTGATCATCAAATTCTTTACATGTTGATGTGGTATAACATCTGATTTGATTGTCACTCTCAGGAACGAATCGATGGTACCCTCTTGTTCCTGTCACAGGCAAGCAAAGTTCAAATCTTTTTGTTAGTTTGGCTTCAGTTTGTTTAATTTCTTCGCAGCGACAAAAATGTATTTTATTCCTGTATTTTTATCATTGCAGTATTCGAACATGTCTTGTGTAGTAATAATTTGGTCATTGTAAGATCTTTGCAGGCTGGCTCTTAGTCACTTCCCTTTTAGTGGTATCACCGATATCATCATAAGAGTTCTTCCCGTGGGCTGTAGCAAAGAAATTGAATTCAGCTATCAACATCATTCTCATGTTGGCAAATATTATTATAGTTTTTCTTATTTTTGTCCCGGGTGCATCCTCACTGGATAATAGAACGCACGTTACAAATACTATTTTATTTTTGATGTGTTTTGGACACATGTTTTGTGCATTTCTAAACTCTGAATTGAATTTATTGAATGACAAAAACATTTTGTTACAGTAAAATACTAGGAAAAAGGATTTTTACCATTAATTATCGTTAAATTTTATGTGCGAATAACGCAATTTTCGAGCAACTTTGATGCACTATAACTCTGGAACCAGTTGCGTCTCAGTCACCACATTTTTATCACATGTTAATATCATAAAGAGGTGTTGTCTGTATTTATTTCATGATTTTTTACTTAGTCCCTTTTGAGATATTCAGCTTTAAAAATTGCCAAAATACGATTTTTGGCATTTTTGAAAAATTATATAAAAAAAAGAACAAAGTTCTCAAGCTTGAAACTTCTACAGCAAGTAGTCCTATGATACCCCTACAAAAGAAAAAAATTAAAGGAGAGTTTTTCTTCCTTTTAATACTTTTGCAGCACTAAAAGTCCCGTTTTAAGTTAGTTTTTACTTTACAGTTGTGAATTTTTTTCTTCACTTTCCTCACTACTTAGGTAATATTATTTAAGGAAACAAATCTAGAGCATATCATTTTGATAAATTTGGTTTTTATTTTGTCTTGATATGTTTTCAACCCAAAAGCGGTTCCGAAGCAAACTTAAAACGACCGTCAAAAAAAAAAAAAAAAATTGAGCCTAGAAATTTTTTTAACCCTCATTTAGCACTCACCTAGTATTGGGGAGTAACTGGTAAAAAAATTAGGAAAATCAAAAATGTTGACCAACAAATTTTATTTACATTGGGTGATTTGAAATGGATTGACCCATAAACAAAATAATTTAAAAACTGTATTGCTAAACATTAGATATATATCTATGGACAGGTATTGTCAAATCATTTACTGCATTCTTGAAATATACATAACAGAATTATCTGCAACAGTTCGTGAGTTCATAATTTTACAGCGTTCTTCTTTAAATTCAGAAACAAATCCCCCGTTAAAGAAACATTCCCTGGCCTTGACCAATGCATTGCTTATTTGAGATGTTGCTCTCATACGATGAATGTTCCATCACTGGTTTCCAACTGCTTTTCTTATTTCTGCTACATATTTTATAAGCCTCTTCATCAATTTAAATGATTATTCTGGCCTCATGATCATTAATATTATCGAAGCACTGATTTAAAGATATTTAACTTTCACTAGTTTCATAACGATAAATTCATTACACACAGTTATCGTTACTTTACCTGTAAATCTAAGCCTTAGCTTAGATTTAGCACTTCACATCTTTGCAGCGTGTACTTTGATCTTAACGTTGTGCTGGCTTTTTCATCTACTACTTTAATTGTTGGCGTTGATTATCACATCACCATAGTTAATTTTTGTTCCAATTTCAATTTCTAATTCTTTTGACATAGCACAAAGCCTATCTTTTCTCTATGTCTTGTTCTTGATCACAACAATAAAAAAAATCCCTCCCGCCCGTACTCCACCATCTCGCATCTTACTGATTACTTCAGCTGCAAAAACACAGATCTGAGTTTGTCTTTTGCTGTCATACGTTTGTCAAATCTTAAAATGTACTTGATTTAATATAGGCTATTTTTTTCTGTATATTTTCAAATATCCTAATATTCTTTTTGCATTTTTTTTCTCCCCATTTTAAATCTTTTTACAGTTTCTCAACTTAAGTTTTTCTTTAAGATCATTATTAGGAATTCAGTGTATTAACAAGGTTTGAGTTACGAATGACGATTATTCTATACAGTATAAATCTAAGTGGGTAAGATAGCATGGGATCGCAAACAGTCGCGCAAGCATTTTCTGGACCACCCCGGCGCAGTCTATTCTAAAGTAAAGGTGACTCAGAAACCGTTGCGAAGCACTGTGATTGGTTTACTAATCACTATTTCTACCTTGTCTTTTCGTATTGCCGTTTCTTTTGGCTTACTTCCCTTGGAGTTATAATCCCTTCGCATTTATAAAATATGTAAATAATTTTCAAAATTTTAATTAAGTGTTACATCATTTTATTATAACATTAAATATTCACTTTTGGGTTCATATCATTAATTTGAAAGCAGTGATGCAGTTATTTTGCTCATAAGTGGTTCATAAATTTGGTTTTTATTCATCTGGTTCAATTTAGATCCATCGTTCTTTAAGTACTCTTGTTCTACAAACAGAGAATTTCTTGTCATGAACAGAATTTTATTCCCTTCTATTGCTTTTTTTGCAGCTTACCTAAAAATGTTAAATTAACGACTCAATAATATTAAAATTATCAAGTTTCTCATTAATTTAACATCTTAACCGGGGCCGGCACGCATGTTTCCTTTCTATTCCTGTACTTTTCTCTTCTTCTTTTCCTCTAATGTCTGCTGTCTATGGCAATTTATTAATTATTGAGTCTAGTACTCTAAAGAGCTGTAGTAAAACAAGGATAATATGCAGTTTGAAGAAAAAGTCTGGAAACACCTTTGATTGTTGAAAAGGTTGAAGTAATTGAAATCAAATTGACACAATGGGCAGCCCCGCCTACCTAGTTCCTATCAATGTCCATTTGATTTCAATACCTTCAACCTTTTCAACAATTAAGGAATATTCCTTGACTTTGGCCTAACAAGAATATTTCCATATTTTGCCTCAACGTATAGATATTTAGATAAAGTAGCATAAAGTAGGTAATGTAATATATAATTTAAAGCGATTGAATTTATGATTTATATTTTAACGATGTTAAAAAATTTCTACATTGATGAAATCATTAAATTAATAAATTTGATTTTATCAATGTAGTAACGGAACAATAAAATTTTATAATATGCTGTTTTAAAATAAAACTGCTGTTTGTAAAAAATGCAACACCATGAAGGAATCATCAGAATTAAATTAAATTTGCACCAAATGTCAATTATAGGATGTTATGCAAAATAGTAAAGTTTCAGAGCCACCGCGCATGCGTGGCGTGCGCAGCGCCCTCTGAACTAATGCTGAAAGAGTATAATTAGAGGGCTGTAGCAGAATGTTTACAATAGTTATTGATTATTTGTTAGTGGCGAACGTTTAGTAAGACCCAGATATGCCGCCACGACCGAAGAAGGAGAAATTCCCACAACTTACGGAGGGTTAACGGGGGAGGGTTATCGGCCTTCAAGAAGGAGGATTTTCCTATCGCGCAATAGCAGCTCGTGTGCAGCGGCACAGTTTCACCGTGATGCCAGTTTGGAAGCAGTGGACCGACGAGCACTGAACAACTCGAAAAACTGGCAAGTGACGTCAACGCGCGACGATCGACACCTGCTCTGCATGACGCTGAATGACTGTATAGTTTCCTCCAGGCAGTTGGCAGCACGTTGGTCTACTGCTACAGGTGTACTAATGTCGGCTTCGTCAATTAGTCGAAGGTTTGCTAAACCGTGGACTGCGTGCAAGGGTGCCTTTATACAAGATTCCCCTTACGGCAAACCATCCACGGCTGCGTCTGCAATGGGCTCATGAGCTGAGAGCCTGACAAGCTGATTGGCATCAAGTTGTCTTTTCAGATAAATCATGCTTCAATTTGTGGGACCATGATGGCCGCATTCGTGTTAGACGCTATGCAGGTCAACGCTGCCTTCCAGAGTGCGTTATCGAACGACATAGTGGCCGAACACCCGGAGTTATGGTCTGGGATGCGATTTCGTATCGTGGACGATCCAATTTGCTACGAATTGAGGGTAATCTCAATAGGAACAGGTACGTCCGTGAAGTGCTACAGTCCGAAGTCATTCCTACCTTCAAGGCATCCCTGGAGCTATCTTTCAGCAGGATAATGCAAGCCCACATACTGCAAAGACTGTTCGAGACTTTTGTTCAGCCGAACATATGCAACTTCTTCCTCGGCCTACTTATTCGACGGATATGTCGCCTATTGACCACGTGTAGGATGTGGTTGGTCAGCGTCTCCCCCGTTAACCCTCAGTAAGTTGTTGGAATTTCTCCTTCTTTCGTAGTGGAGGCATACTTGGGTCTCACTAAACGTTCGCCACTAACAAATAATCATTAACTATTGTAAACGTTCCGCTACAGCCCTCTATTTATACGCTTTCCGCATCAGTTCCGTGGGCGCTGCGCACGCCACGCATGCGCGGTGGCTCTGAAACTTTACTATTTTGCATAACATCCTGTAATTGACATTTGCTGCAAATTTAATTGAATTCTGATGATTCTTTTATGGTGTTCCATTTTTTACAATCAGCAGTGTACAAATGTGTGTTTATGATTCGATTCCACATATTTTATGGATTCTTATAATAAGGGCCACAGGATGGATATTTTAACTACAATGTAGTTAGGATCATATGTCTGTTGTGTTTTTAATTAAAATACTGCAGAACCTTTCTTTCTGCGCATATTTACTTCCTTTCATTTTTATAAAATAATCTGATTTTTATAAAAACCTTTTTTATTTAAAGCAGCCCGCACACGATGCAGCTTTTGCTGTGCAACTCGATGCAATTTAGTTGCATAGAAAAAGTTGCAAACGATAGTCAGGGCACAAACGATGCAACATTGTGAGCGCCTCCGTGCGAACAACACACCAAACAAAGGACGAATTGCAATGACGTCATTTGACAATACGTCATGAAATTGCAGTGCTGGCATGCAACACAGGAACGGCAATTAACGCCAACCAAACAGAAATAATGCGATACTATTATTTGGCTGATCTTATTCGCAGGAGAAGGCAATAATGCGAAATACGAAAAACAATGATCAACAGCCGCTATTATTAAAGTCGAATTGCCAACAATGACGTCCCGTGGCTTTCTTCAGAAATTGGCAAACTGGCAGCAATTGTTGTTTTGATTGTTGCAGTGTAAAATTGCAAATACCGAGGTTTATCCAATCCTCTGTAAAATTCTGCCGTATGATATTACCGCATTTACATATAAACTGTATTTATGTGTGAAAGAAAGTAGCAATACTCTGATATTCGATGTTTATTCGCTAATCGCCCATCTGAATCGAAGGAATCTGTTTAGACGCCATGTTTTCCCATTTGGGCCGACGTCACGACTGACGTATTCCAACGCTGCACTGTGATTGGGTAATTCCATGCAGCTTCCTTGCAGCTTCCTTGCAGCTTTCGGAGCTGCAATCCTCGCCTTTGCAGCTTGTTTTCCATGCAACTCCGCTTACAACTTTTGTCAAGCAGCTAAAAAAACGCTCTAGGCAAAAAGTTGCACATGCAACTCGGCCCAAAGCTGCATCGTGTGCGGGCTGTGTAAGAGTTAAGTAACAAATGTAGAACATGGATATTTATTTAGATAACTGAAACAACAGTACAAAAGTCTTGTATCTTTGTGTAAGAGCAAATTCAGATGTCAATTCTGCAATAAAACTTACTATAAAACATATCCTGCACTCAAATATATCCAGTTTAAGAAGAGATTCAAATTTTTCAAAATTAAAGATTTCAGTAATAGCTTGAGTGAAGCTGGAAAAGTCTATTAAAGGAGCAGGAATGCAAAATATAAATCGTAGCCTCTTAAGCACTATTTTAAATCGGTATCAAATAGAGGAAACGAAGAACTACATCTGTGAGGAATTCCTGAAACTACTTCTAACCGCTAGATATCATACGACAACTAACTGTACTCCAAATAAGAAGTAGGCAAATTATGTGCATAAAAATTCATCAAGATATCTGGATGCAAAATGGTCAGTGATATAGGTCTCTTAAAAGTTCTCAAAATGTGGGTAGATTAGATGCATTGCACTCTAAAAAAGTATGCCAATTTGGCAGTATGTAGAGTGATTCCCAAAGAGCACTGATGTAGCCTGGAACTCCATATTATCACACTACATCCAAGAAAGTGAAAAAAAAGACGGTAACAATCTGATGGTGTGGGCGTGGATAGGAATCAAAGATCCGACAGATCTTGCATCTAACCTAGCAGTATTCTTTCACTTTTTAGGCATTGTGATGGGTTGCTGGACCCAATAATTTCTTTTATTTCTCGCATCCTTGCTGCCATCTTGATTATTGAGAAGCATCATTCATGTAAGATATATCTATATAAAATGATCATCCAGAACACCCCTTCGGAACTTGGTAGACCATGTTTAATTACTTCAGAAAGTATTTTTTCAGATTGAAACTTTCAATACATCACACGATGACCACCAGGAACTCAGATTGCTCTTTTGCCAAACTGGAGATTTATCCCACGATTAGTATTATTGGTGGCTAGATATCATCATTAAAGTTTCTCATACCAGCTCTGGCTACTAATGGTTTTCATTTTATATATCATGACATTGTCGAAAGAATTATCCTTTCTATCATTCATACTTCCTTCCTAATTTACTAATTTATTACAAGTAAATTTCAGTAAGCAACAATGTAGATCTTCGCCATTTTAGCAACAAAGTAGATCTTTCAAAATCAAAAATGGTGATTAATATCAAATAATCTCAAATATAATACTTAATATTATAATAATGATTATAATATTCTCAAATATAATAACTTGAGAAAATCTTATAATCTTTACTTTTATATGCATACTTGCTTAGTATGCATTTCGGATTGTTCTCTTAAAATACAGTATATTTTATAAAGCATTCTGCAACACTTAAAAATGGCGTCTCCAGAAGAATGTTACTAAAGCCTCAAGGAATTGAATTACATCTAAAACACAGCAACCTAGGAAAAGTCCAAGACTACCACCAACATCACTCAGCAATTGATTGAATGTATAAGAAAATGTTTCATAAATGTTTTCCATAACATTATCTTTAAATAAGAATTGAATTGCGGCATCCAGTTCAAAATCAAAGTCTACAGGACGCCACTGCCCATCTCGTACAAATATGTAATTACTTTTACTACAGAGCCGTGAACATTTTAGACAATCTGATTCACTAATTTCAGAATAAATTCTATATATTTCTAAATAGCCATCAATTAAATTCTTGCAGAGTGGCGCTTTCCAATCCAGAAACGGCAATCTAGAGGTAAACAAAAAATAATAAAGAAATGAAATTTTTCAAAATTATAAAACAACTATACAAATTAAAGCCTACATATAATTGCTAGAACTATCATTATTTAGCTTACCTGTTAAGAAATGAATTTAGCTAAAGCACTTCTTGATAAAGAAATGACATTTATTTTAAAAATGAATTACGTGGTATTCAATATCCACTACAAGTCATGGAGTTCCAAGATTTGTCACAATTTCTTTTTTCTTCTTAGCAGCAATAGTTTCCGTTATAAGAATTTTATTATTTTTAGGAGTAAAGGAATATCAAATAAGAAGCCGGCAAACCTTTGAATATCAAACATGTAAGTCGAATCTTTTCTAAAGACCAAACGGCCAGACAAAGACTACTGTAGTTCGATAATCGGTCTTGACCAATAGTAGCAAGTAACAAATTTCGATCTAGCAAAAATCGATCTTTGTAAATTTTCTACTTCACTCGGACACTTCTCAGAGCGACCAATTCACAGCGAATTCCAGCGAAACATTCGAACCCATCAGTCGTGATACCTGCACATTCGTAGCTCTCTTGTCTCCATTTCATCTGAGTTATATTCCTCGTAACTACAGTAGTGGCGCTATGAAGTTTTGTGTAGCGGTAATATAGTACAGGATATGACGTCACTATATTGGCGTAGTCTGTAGCTATGAGGAATAGTTTATGCGCTTCGAAGTTTACTGACAAATGTATGTTTCGGTTTAAATGTTGAATCTTCTTCTGAGTAATTACAAAATGAGCAAAATTAATAAGCTTGTATTATTGTCTCAAAAAAAGGGAATTGATTACAATTAAAAAAAAAAACCCTTATAAAAAATAATTATAGTTAGTTATTTTCCGTTTTAATGACGAATTTTTT
>JAFIDM010097427.1:232799-249697 GCA_023159025.1 Thereuonema tuberculata | reverse complement strand
ATCGGGCACGTTAAACTTCTTTTCATTTTAAGTTTATTTTTTCATTGCGAGAAAAACATAAAATTCATTTCTTATAATCTTTAAAACCAATAAATGCATAATTATAATTTTCACTAGCCAGGTACCGTCGCTTCGCTTCAGAACCCTTGCATGTATAGCATTAAAAAAAAACAACTTTATTTATTTTGCAAATTAATATCGAGATCGGAGAATATACGTCTTCCCAGCCCGTTGTGGACTTCTCCGCTGAACTCAGGTATATTGCGGGTTGACGCCACACACATGGGGTTGCTGCACAGACTTCATGGCCAGTTTGTCAGATTGGTTGACGCTGATGTTTACAGCTCCGCTCCTATTGGTCGTAGCGTGATGTTATATAGCCTATAATGAGTTGGCCCGCCTTCTCGCACTGCTTATATATTGTCGGGGGCGGGGGGCTAAGGATGTTGTAAAAAGCCCATTCAGATGTAGGTCTATTTAAAAATAAATTTTTTCAATCATCACTCTCCAAATGAATAAGATACAGACATGTCAGTGCTTTAATAAAAGTTTTCTTCTCGTTTTTCCATTATTTATTTCTTTTTTTCTTGTTTCTTTATTCATTTTTGGGTGGGGTGGGGGATTCAGCCCCCCACCACACCATGGGTTTGTTATCAAAAAAATACATCATCATCACTGATTGATGCACTAAAATTTAACGATTTAGGAATTTTCATTTTTACATGCCTTTTTACAAATTTCTCATAATAGCCAACATGAAATGTTTCATATTTTTGCAAGTATCTTGCAAACGCAGAAACGTTTGCGAATGACTAATATATAAAGTCTTATGACAGAATGACAGACAGAATAACGTTTTTATAATATACAAAATAATAATAAAAATATCTTATGTATAATTGCCGGGTACCGTCGCTTCGCTCCGGAACACTTGCATACAGAGCACTAAAAAATAAAAAAATTAAAAAATATTTATTTAGCAAATTAATATCGAGATCGGAGAATCTACGACTTCCCAGCCCGTTTAACTCAGTTGGCCTTCGCCGCTTAACTCAACTGTTTTGCGGGTTGGCGCTCACGCGGGGGGTTACCGTCAAACAGTTCATTTTTGCATGTATATTCCAAACGCAGAAACGCTTGTGAATGACTGATACATCGTTCGATAGAACTTTCAAATAGCAACATTTTCTCAATATAACGTTCTTTTCTAACTTTTATACTTTTCGTTTAAATTGAGAAAAAGTCTAAATTTGGCCCCTTAAATGACACCATCTTGGAAACGAAAAACTTTTTTCGAAAGATTTTTGTAGCATTTTGTTTGTCTTAAAAAATCTACATTTTATCCATTTGCATGACCAATCTATCACTTACAGTTTGATCAAAATATTGGAAAAACGTAAAGTCTTACGACACAATGACAGACAGAATAACGCTTTTATTCAAATACTCCTGTATCATAACTTCAAATTACACAAGAAATAAATAATCCTTTAATTCATAACTTCATACCGATATTCGTCCTAATTGAACATTAGGACTTACTCATGGTTTTTAAATACAAATGAAAAGAAGAAAATGATTCAAACCTTTCTTAAAAATAAAATAATGTTAAATAATTATAACAATAAAAACGAAATCGGAAAGATAATATCATTGATATCTTTTACTTCTATTACTATAATTTCTTTACTTTAATTTCTTTTACTATTTATTTATTTATTTTCGATTTCGTTTTTATTGTTATTATTATTTAACATTATTTTATTTTTAACAAAGGTTTGAGATTGTTTGCAAAGTTTTGTTGTTATTCAGTTATTGAAGATTTTATTTTGTTATATTTAGAATCATTTTCTTCTTTTCATTTATATTTAAAAACCATGAGTAAGTCCTAATGTTAAATTAGGATGAAATATCGGTATGAAGTTGTGAATTAGAGTATTATTTATTTCTTGTGTAAACGCTTTTATTATATAAGATTAATAATTATAATTAAAATAGTAAATTGAATTAACTTCGTCAAATATGTTTTCATTTAATTTAGAAGAAATCATCGGTTATTGCTGTAACGCTAATTTTACATGTCCGCCATTTCATTTCTGTAGTCATTGTTGCGCTCCACCTCGGAATACTGCAGTCACTGTAGCGGCTACTTTTGACTACTAGAAACGACTACAGTTAATGAGGAACACGGAAGTAGTGCACAACAATCTATGAGGAACACGTTTTCGAGAGTTTAGTCCACTTCGTAGCGGTACTGTAGCTAATGAGGAATACAACTCTGAAGGGAGGCTAATGGTGACGTTCATGCAACTTGGATTCGAGACTAAAAAAAATCACGTGATGCAAATACTCACGTTTTTAACTCCTTCCTAAAGACTACTGAATTTTGGATATTCATTCTAGAAGATTCTAGTTTTCAGTGCTTTTAACTAATTATTTAATATACAATTAATGAAGATCACAACAGAAAAAAAGAAACTCAGCAATCGAAATAAAATCTCAAAAATATATATTCAAATTGAAAAACTATATATTGAATTAAGAACTTTTCTGTCGAATCACTTTCAAGGTCATTGTGAACATTTGATTAGGTAAATAAATAAATATATAAATAAATAAATAAATATTTAAGCTTTATTTAAGTTGAAATTTCAAAAGTTAATTAATTATGCACTTTGAATAAAGTAATTTGCAGATATAATAATGGCATATGGACGTTTCATTAGAACTTATAAAACAGGATGTAATTTTAACATAATTTTAATACTTCAGAAGGGAAATAATAATTATTATTCAAAGCCTTTGCTTTTAATTTTCGAATTACTGCAGTAAATTAAGATATACTTTATCTATCGCATTATAAGCATTATCGGTCCCTCCATTGCGGGTTTGTTCTTAAATTGAAATTAATAAATAATATCAATTATATTGATAAATATGACATAAATTGTTTGAACATTTACGATTTTTATCTTCCTAGATTCTGATATTTAAAAAGATGTGATTTTACTAAATGTCATCACTTGAAATCGAAATTGAAAAAATATATGTCAATATGACAAATTAATAAATGGAACATTTTTAGCTATTTAAAAAAAACAGAATCAATATTAATATTAACAAATTACTTTTGCAAAAAAAAAAACAACCTACGACCGAAAAGAGGGAAGCTTACGTTTAATCACATTAATGAAAATATTTTGAGGGTCCCATGCCAAAAGGTTCTATGTGCACATTTTGGTAAATTTTTTTTTTGTGCTAAACGATTTATTTTGGTGATTTCTGTCGTGTGCCAGTAAGTTCTGTTTGAAAAACTATTTTTAGCCTGTCAGCTGATTGTTCCAAACAGTTCTATTTTCAATTCTCACAACTTTCTCTGTGCCAGAAAGTTTTATGTGCAAATAGAACCTTTTGGCACAAAAAAGTCTTCAACTTTAGCTGGCCAAATGGTTCTATGAGAGCAAAAGTATCCGGACTTGCTTGAAAGATCACGAGATGGCACTCGAAAAACAACACGACAGAAACTCTCTCTAGGTGTCCACTTTGCATACTTAAGTTGCCTCCAGCCTCCAGACCACCAAGATCAACAAGCAGAGCACTAAAAGTTAAAGGTAATTCACCACTTCTAAATCAATTGTATGTTTCCTATAATAGTTCAAAAGAGTGCTATTTTATACTGATTACTGTTGCTAATCAATCAATAAGCAAAAAATTTGGTTAATGTTAATGGTATTAATGTCGTTTTGTTACCCTTAATGTTAAGCCTAATCTACCGTAATGGAGTCACGTGGGAAACGGCTGGTTGCTCTAGCCCTTGCTGCTCGTTCTGGTCAAATGAAACGCCAGGATCTATCTAGTGAGCCTATAACATCAACAGCTGAAGATATATTGCTACAGTAAAGCGATGACAATGAATTAGAATCTTCTCATTTCGATTCTCATATCTCAATGTGTGAGCCAGCAGGTAAATCTTTAATTATTTACAAAAAATCATTTTGACAATCGTATGAAGGAAAGGGGTAAAAAGGCAACAGCGGAGTTGTACATAATTTGCAACTGTTTTAAGTTACCTCATGATAGAAAGGTTTAATATTGCTAGAAACTTTCTAAATAAGTTGACTTGCCAGCCATCCTTGCCCCTTCGCTAACTTATCAGGGATATTTTTTAAATAATTTGTTTGGGCTTTAAGTCAGCCCAAATAAGTTGATGTGAGTTAATTTTGAACCTTGTCAGACTTCTAAGCCGAAAGAACGTCTGCTGGGGAATTTTAAAACTGCCAGATCAGAATTGGAGAATGAAGAAGGAAACGGGCCTACTAGGAGTGAAGAAAACTGTGCATGGCGTGAACAAAGCGACAACAATGGTGAAATCAATGTCAACAATAATGAAAAGCAACAAGAAGGTGGCCATGACAATAATTACAACGAAGAAGATCTAGAGGGAATTCGAAATGAAAATGATCCAACACGAATGAATCAAACCAAGCAGAAACACATGTTGCAAAAGAATCGTGGGTGTTAACTTCTCGACGGAAGAAATCCGATCCTGGAAAATGGAAAAAAATCAATACGGAAAAAATGCAAGGCTTCAGGTAAAGCTTACAAAAACTACAAAGGGGTAGAGTGTCCAGCTAAAAAAAGAAAGCAGGTTGACTGCACGAAGTGCAGATTCAAATGTTGTATAAAATTTTCCCGACAGGACCTACAAGCTATATTTGCGAATAACGGGAACACGGGTGACTATGAACGTCAAAGACATTTTATTACTAGCCATATAGAGCAATCCGATCCACAACGGACATCCACAGCAAATTCAAGAAAACAAAATACATTCAAGTATTTTTTAACGACTAATGGGGTGCGCCAACGTGTATGCAAAAAGTTTTTTTTGTCTACTCTTCATTTTTCACAGAAAACGGTTCAAGGTGCAATGCAGAAGAAGCTAGGAAATTTTATACAATAAGATCAAAGAGGAAGGCACCAACCAGCAAACAAGCGCAGAAGACATACAGCTTATTTGCGATCATATACGATCTTTTCCTAGAATGGAGCCTCATTACGTACGAAAAGATTCGGTGCGACATTACCTAGGCCCAGATATGAACCTTAAGAAAATGTATAGTTTGTACAAAGAAAAAAGTATCGCAGCAGGGAAAATACCTGTAAAGGGAACAACCTACCTAAGTGTGTTTGCACAAACTTCAACTTGGGTTTTCATAAACCCAAAAAAGATCTGTGTGTTAAGTGCACTAAGTTTAACTTCTTAACTGGTGAGGATAAGGAGGCCTTTCGTCCCAAGACGATGCACATATCACAAATAAAGAGTTAGCACAAAAGGAAAAGTTGAACGATAAAGAGGATGCCAAAGTTCACAACAGCCACTATTCCGCCACTTTTGACCTGCAGTAAGTACTGTATATTCCATGCAACCTTGAATTGTATACTTTGGAACTGCCAGACAAACAATATTTTTATGGTTTACTTTTTCAAATTACATTGTAGAAGCCAGATGCTTTAATTTTAAAAGTTATTTTTAACTAATTTTTTTAATTAGGCCTATCATTAAGGTCCTCTAAGTCAAGGAAAAATAATAAAATAAGTGTTTTTCGTAATACTAATATTAAGTTGTAGTACACAGAACCATTCTTTGTGTGCATGTTTTCTGAATCCTGCACATGGAAGAGGTTCTATGTACACATAGAACCTTCAAACTTACTTCATTAATCTGTTGCTGTATTGTGCCAAAAGGTTCTATGCGCCTTTCTGCCTTATGCAACATAGGAGTTAGTTATCATTTTTCACTTTGTTTGGGTTGTCATGCTAGTTTATCTTGGGCTTTAATGATTTCAATACTAAATCTCATTTTCTGGTATTGCAGCATTATTTCAAACAAAAAATTCAAAATGCTTTCCTGCAAAATTAGGCGAAGCGCACATGGAACCTTTTGGCTTGAGACCCTCGATTTAATGAAGGAGACTTATAGTAATACATAAGTAAGACTTATAATAATGTTTTTTTCTGCTTTGTTAGGAATAATAAGAACAGAAAGGAATTTCTGTATTTTATTTAAGTAACTAGACGGGTACCGTCACTTTGCTCCTGAACACTTACATTTACAGCATTAAAAAAAATAAAATATTTATTTAGCAAGTTATTAACGAGATCGGAGAATATACGACTTCCTAGCCCATTATATGAGGTGTATTGCGCTTAACTCAGGCGTATTCTGCTTAACTCAGGTTTATTGCGGGTTGGCACCAAACACCTGGGGTTGTCACCACACACTTCATGATCAGTTTGCCAGATTATTCCCTATCCCGAGGGAATTTCGAAAAATCCGGCCTTATTACTTGTCTACATCATAAAGGGAACCTCTGTGCAAAATTTCAGCTTTCTGCATCCAAGGGTTTGGGGTGGGCGTTGATGAGTCAGTTAGTAAGTCAGGACTTTTCGTTTTATATAGTATTTATAAAAAATATACAGTACTGAAATGAAAAGATGAACAAAATTACATTACTATCATCTGTGAGTTTCTTTCTCCTCAAAAGAAATTAGCAGACACACTACACACATACATACACACACACTATTAGCGTGTTGATTTACCAGGGTGTGCACCGTGTTGCTATAGACAGTGTTCATATCGTTCACGTAGATTTTCAAACATTTCCTGAAACAAAGGTTGTTGCAGACACCTGCAAAAGGAGATGATTTGCTCAGGTAATGCAGACACAGTTCTTGATGGATCTTCACAGTTGAACACACTCTCCGTTAACATTTCCCACAAGTAGGCATCAGCTGGTGTAAGATCGGGGGAATGGGACGGGTATGGGAGGTCAGTACCACGTGAAATGATTCGTCCTGGAAAGTTTTTTTGCAGCATGGCTAGAGATTCTCGAGTGGTAGGGCTGGTCGCCCCGACCTATTGATACCACTGTCTATTCATCTCAATGTTCCTTGCACGACAGAACCTTCTCAAATCCTGAAGAAATAGCTCGATCTCTAAACCCCTGTAGCATTCTTGGGTGACGGTAAGAGTATTGCCTTCCTCATTTTCAACGAAATAAGGGCCTAATAAACCGTGTGGTGAGATGCCACACCATATCGTCACGCGTGCACTATGTAGCGGTTTCTGGAAGATAACATCTGGCCGCTCAAAACCAAGGAAATGAGTTGTCTGGCGATTGATGTAAGCGTTCAAGTGAATGTGACTTTCGTGGGAGAACCACACATTATTCAAGAGATCTGGATCCTCGTACACCAAGGCCAAAAATGTTCCACAATACACCATCCTGGCTTTCATATCTGGCTCTGTCAAGCGTTGTCCAAGCTGTATCCGGTACGGAAATCCACCTATGTCCTTAAACAATCGGCGAACGGACGTACAGCTGACGTTCAGTTTCAAGGCCGTTCGTCATAGACTTCATCGGGGCGAATGCAGCACCTGCTTGAGAACACATGCTTGATTTTCGTTTGTCGAAACAGTTATTGGTCGACCAGATTATTCCTTTCGTTGACACAGTACACTACCAGAACGGCGAAATTTCGTAACAATAGACAGCATAACTGTGTTACTAAGTGCCGTCTTATTAAACTCCTCTTGGAATTGTTCTGCCACCTTTTTCAAACTCGGTTCATCTTCGCGACCGGTTTCGTATGAGCGGAAATAATGCTCAACTATGAATACTTTTTCCTCCGTCGAGAGACCCATTTCCAACAACAACAAATGCACAACACAGCTCCTTTTGACTACTGCGAACAGGTGCAGCTGGAGCTATACCCTGTCGACAAACGCAACCATGTGTTCGAGATGCGCGAGTTTCAGTACTCTATATTTTGACGCATACCGTATTTGTGTTTACATTTATATTCATATTTATAAAAAAAAAAGTTTTCATTTTTACGTGCCATCACAAACTTCTCATAATAAGCAATGTGATTTTTTTTTATATTTTTGTATGTATCTTGCAAACGCAGAAACCTTTGTGAATGACTGATATATCGTTGGATAGAACTTTTAAATACCAACATTTTCTCAATATAATGTTCTCTTCCAACTTTATTACTTTTCGTTTAAATTGAGAAAAAGTCAAAATTTGACACTTTGAAAGGCGACATCTTAGAAACCAAAAACTTCTTTCGAAAGATTTTTGTAGCATTGTTGTTTGTCTTTAAAAGATTTACATTTTATCTATTTTACATGACCAATCTATTTCTTTTTTTATGGTTTTTCACGAAAATTGGAAAAACAGAAAGTTTTATGACAGAATGACGACAGAATAGAGTTTTTATAATATATAATAATAATTCTCAAACGAAAAATATTAGGTCCAATCAAGAATAAAGATGGCGATTGGGTTTTGAGACCAAATAGAGAAATTTACTTGCAATGCCCTAAAATAACGGATGAGATCAGAAAAAGACGTGTTACCCTTTATGGGCCCTTAGAGAGAATTAAGAAAGATAGATTAACAAAGAAAATCCATACTTTCATCCAAAACAGAAAAACAGACAAAAAATTGGATGGGGTGGCAAAGCAATAAAGGTCTTAGAAGAAATGCAGATTGATCGGTAGACCCTACTCAACAGAGACAAATTCAGACTACAAGTTAAGAAGTTCAAAGGTTTTCAGGAAGACGTAGGGAAAAGGAAAACAACTGGAGCCAAATGGTCGGATGAAAGGAAAGGAGTCCATTCGGAAAGGATGAAAGAGTTTTGGAGAAAGAGGAAGGAACAGAGAAAAATGGTTATCTTAATGTGGTCCTTAGTTGGCCTGGAACGATTTAAAAAAAATCCTCAAACGATTGGATAAAATGTCGTTCATTACGTGCAGCTGTGTTTCTTAATCTCACAGAATGACGCACTTAATTTTGCTGATTATTTCGATGTCTTCTTTGTGTCCTTTTAATTCGATATTTAATTTTTTCAGTAAATATCGATGAAATCGTAAAATTTAAATTTAACTCACTTGACTCGAATGCAAATTGAAATTGAAAATAATCGAATAATCAAAATCCAACGCACAAGTTGTACTGAGAACTTGAAAAAATATTACAACAGTGTTTGCAGAGCTTAACCTCGTTATTATCGCTTTAAAGTTACTACATTTCCGAAGAGCTGAATTCTCCAAAATACTAAAAAAAGATCACATAAGACCTTTTTTTTAATTTCACAACAATACCTTGATACCCTTTCACCACAATTTTTTCAAGTTCTCAGTCCAAACACTTGAGAAGACTGCCTTCCTAAGTTAGACGAACAGTAAGTGAATTAAAAAATATAAGAAATTTAAAAATTAATAATTCTCAAACGATTGATTAATTATCATACGACTGGATAAAACAATTAAATTGATTCAAATTTATTTGTCTTGTCTTGTCTTGTCTTGAACATTTAAGGTTTAGACATGTTTGTCTGTTCCTAAACTCTGAAGATGATTTTGGTCCCTCCATCTTGTTCTTGGACGACCTCGGTCTCTATTTCCTTTGGGTTTATACCTCAAAATTAAATTTGGAATCTTATCGTCGAACATTCTTTCTACATGGTTAAGCCAATTTTTTTGATAATTTTGAATTTCTTGAATTATATTTGGAGTTTTAAGTTGCACTCTGATGTCATTATTTTTCTTTTTGTCGAAACGTGTAAATCCTAATAAATGTCTTAGAAATTTCATTTTGCAATTTCCAAATTTATTTAAATTAATTAATTTTACAACACAAAAGAGTCCGCAGAGATTTACTGTTTAAATAAAAAAAATGATGAAATTTTTCACTTATATTTTTGCATGTATCTTGCAAACGCAGAAACGTTTGTGAATAACTGATGTACCGTTCGATAGAACTTTCAAATACCAACATTTTCTCAATATAATGTTCTCTTCCAACTTTTATACTTTTCGTTTAAATTGAGAATACGTCAAAATTTGACCCTTTAAAAGGCGATATCTTGGAAACCAAAACATTTTCGAAAGATTTTAGTAGCATTTTGTTTGGCTTAAAAAAGATCTACATTTTATCCATTTCTATCTCTTATAGTTTGGTCACAAAATTGGAAAAACTTAAAGCCTTATGACAATGACAGACAGAGTAACGCTTTTATAATATAACACACATAAATGAATTCGATGTGTAGAATAATATGTAGAATAATATATAGAATAATATGCTACTAAAATTATTAACTCCGCCAACCTGGACCCCTTGGGGAAGCTAGGCTCTGCCCTTCACAAGCCGGGACAAAGGAGGAGTGACCGAGGAGTAACATCTCGTTAAAAAACCTTGGCTCACCCGGCTCCAGGTGATAGTACCATGTGAGGGCCCCTTACCACGGTTACGGTAAAGACCTCAACGGCAGTAAAAGCATAGATGTAGTTCATTAAAATGGTGGAACTGGCGGAAGGGGCAACCCTTCCCAACTGGGGTTGATCAGTTGGGGCCACTGCCTTGTGGATAGAGAAGCGATTCTCAAAGGCTTGGGGACCTACCCCGAGAGCAAAGGGCTCTAGGGCTTACAACCTTAGTTCTATTCTGGAAAACAGGATGTCCTGTTTTCCCAATGATTTCAACAAGTGACATGATGGAAACGTCTTCGGTTGAAACTACTCCAGGGGTAACCAGAAACGGGAATCCCCCACCACCAAAGGTGGTGCACCCAGGCCGTCGGATTCTGGAGAGCCTGGAACATCATGTATGGAAGAGTCGGAGCTTCCTGGAACCCCAACGTATAAAATACGACCCAAGCGAAAACATCTGCTTGGGACACTAAATATAAACACTCTCATCCAAACAGGAAAACTAAAACAACTAACCAAAGTTTTAGAATAAAGGAACATATATATTTTGGCATTGCAAGAAACGAGGTTTCCAGATGATAACAGAATGGAATCAAATGGCTTCAGAATATACAAGGGCAAACCGGGGCACAAGGTCTCAAATGGAAGATTACCAATTTTAGGGACAGCTTTCGTGGTCAAGAAGACTTTAGCCAACTCAATCACAAACTTTAGCTCATCATCCGAAAGGATCTCATTCCTAACTTTCAGATACGGAAATAAAACCTACACGATCATCAATGCCCATGCCCCTATAAATCAAGACAACAAAAGGAACAAAGAGAAGGTAGAAAACTTCTGGGAAACACTGGAAGACGAAACATCAAAGATTCCCCGCAGAAATGTTAAGATCTTGGTTGGGGATTTTAATGCACAGATAGGAAAAGAGAGGAAAAACAGAATGGCTGTAGGAGATTATCCAGCCCATAAGAGGACAAACAGAAACGGTGAGAGACTAATAGCATTTTGCAGACAATTTAATCTAAAACTTATGTCCACACATTTCAGAGCCCTGCCAAAGAAGAAGAAGATGTGGCTATCCCCCAATCCAATGTTAGGAGAATTTCAGGTAGACCATGTTGCAATAACAACTACCAATAGAAGTGAAATTCTGAACGTAAAAGTGAGGAAAAGTACGAACATCAATACAGACCACTATCTTTTGGAAATTAAAACGAAATTTCAGCCGAATAGACTCCGTAACAAAGCTGGAAGCAGAAGAAGGATCGACATAGAAAGTCTCAAACGAAATGAAAATACATATCGAGAAAGCTTATCAAAGTGTAATATGAACAACTGGGAAGAAATTAAGGAATCTTTAACAAAAAAAGCCGAAAACTTGCAGGAACTGAAAAAGAAACGGAGGCACAGATGGTGGAACGAAAGGTGTGACGGCACCCTAAACGATAGACTAAGGGCCTGGAAAAGGTGGTATTCCAACCGAACAGAGGAAACATGGAATGACTTCAGTCAACAAAGGAAAATTACTGCAAAGATCATCAGAGGAGAAAAAAGAAAGTACGATAAAACCCGACTGGAAAGTTTGGAAGAAAATTTCAAAAGAAATAACACTAGAATATTCTATAAAATATTTAAGGAAGAATTACAACAGTACCAGCCTCCAAGTCTCTGTTTTAAAAGACAGGACGGTACCCTTGCATTAGATAACAAAGAGAACTGCCAACTTTTAGCGGAATATTTTGATGCCCTTCTAAACTGCGAAGCAGCATCTGAAAGACTGGACTTCAAGAAGCCATTCGACATAAACCCACTGTCAAAACCACCAAGCCTCATTGAGATAAAAAGTATTATTAAAGAACTAAAAAATAATAAAGCACCAGGAGAGGATGGTATTGTTGTAGAAATGTGGAAGTTCGGAGGAGATAGGGCAGTAGAAAGCCTACATCATCTGATTTGCGATGTCTGGGAAAAAGAAACAATACCAGGTGATTGGAAATGTGCTCTGATACATCCGCTCCACAAGAAAGATGACCGCACAGACCCTAACAACTACCGAGGAATTTCACTGTTACCTGTTTCTTATAAAATACTCTCCAAGGCCTTACTTAACATAGTGGAAAAACAGGTGGATCATCAGATTGGAGAATATCAGGGAGGCTTCAGAAAGGGAAGATCCTGTGTGGAACAAATTTTCTCTCTCAAAAGCATCCTGAGAATAAGAGCGTTGAGGGGTAAGAACACAGTGATTTCGTTTGTCGACTTCAAAAAAGCATATGACTCGATAGACCGTCAGACGCTCATCAATGTCTTGGAAGAATTCGGAGTGGATATAAAAACAAGATCTATCGTCAGACAAACATTAATAGATACTGTCTCTAAAGTTAAATTTCAGGAGGAAATTTCAGAGCCCTTTCAGATTAAGACAGGAGTTAGGCAGGGGGATGGACTTTCACCAATTCTGTTTAATATCGTTCTGGAAAAAATTATGAGAACATGGAAGAATGCCATGGCGGAAAGCGGAATTGAAGGAATCTGTTTAGGTGCTAAGAAGAAGGGTTTAAAAGTTGAGTGTCTAGCATTCGCTGATGATTTGGCGTTGTTAACAGATAAGAGGGAAAATGCCAAGATAATGCTTGAAAAACTGCACGAGATCGCAGAAAAAACAGGACTCAAGATCTCATATGAGAAAACTGAATACATGGAATACAAACATAACAGAGAAACGCACCTGAATACAAGATATGGAAAGGTTAAAAGAACTGACAAATTTAAGTATCTAGGAGAATGGATCAAGCCAAATGGTCTAGATAAAGAGGCAATCAAAGGACGCATCAGTAAGTTGGAACTGGCATACAGGTTAGTGCAAAATATATATAACAAAAAAGCTCTCTCCTACAACGCAAAATTCAGACACTATACCACGGTTGTCAAGCCGGAAGGGATCTACAGTTCAGATGCCTAATTTTAAACAAAAAAAGGGAAATAGAGGAACTTGAAAAGAAAGAAAGAAAAATTTTAAGGAAGATACTCGGACCGGAAAAAAGAGAGGATGGTACATGGAGGATGAGGAAAAATATGGATTTATACAAACGGGTGGAAAAGATTACAGACACGATACGTAAGAGAAGACTGATATTTTATGGTCATCTCATAAGAATGAGCGAATCTAGATTAACTAAGAAGATCTTCGACTATATCACCAACTTAAAGTCGACGACTAAATAGGTTGAGGAAACTAGAAGAGACATGCAACAAGTTGGGATTAATTCAGAAGAGATCTGGAATAGGAAAATGTTTAGAAAGAGAGTTAATGGATTCAGGGGGTTCCAGGGTAAAGAAACTACGAGGACCAAGGTAATCTGGTCAGATGATAGAAGGCGGAAGCAGAGTGAGAGAATAAAGAAATACTGGGAGGAGAGGAAAAGACTATTCATCTAGTCAATTGTTTCCCGCGGTCCATAGTAGGCCAAACTCGTAAGAAGAAGAAGGAGGAGAATAATATGCAGAATATGTACAATGTATAGAAATTCCGTAGATAATAAATACAAGGTGAGCAAAATGAAAAATAAGTGAATTCATAAAGTAATAAATTTTTATTATAAACTGATGCTTGAATGGTATCAGCTGATGTTAGAGCAAACTGTGAGTTCAAATCATTTCTTTAAGATTTAGAAGTCAGTTTTACAATAAATCAGTTACTTTTATTTTTGCTTAGGAAATCATGAAAATACATTTTATTTTTAATTAAGCAGCAAAGTTATTTTGGAGGAACTTGAAAATAAAGCGAATGATATTATGAAGTTTCTACTAGAAGGCACTGGAGGATTAACCTATATCACGTGACAGTGACGTCACGAAAAACATCCCCATTACAAAAATATTATCACAGTATCTTTCGAATAGGAATTATAGTTTCACTTATATACATTGAATTTTATATCTGAGAATACATCAGACAATATTTAAAAACTTAATTTTTTCAAAATTTCAAAATTTTACAGTTTCACTAATGTTTTAGTAAAAATTAATTATCAGGAGAGCAAAATATGAAAGATATCACCAGTTGCGGGCTGCAATCTTTCACTCTAATTGGATTCGCGATCAGCATGCCCGACTATGCTCACCTTCTTCGTCGAAAACACCAAAGCTGTAAAAGCGAGAACTGGACAACAAACGTCGAATGAAGTTCCGATGCTTTAAATATCTGACTCTTCAAAAAACCAACAGTCAGAAACCATACGGGGTGATCTCTGATGTCCGGATCAGGAGGTAGCGGCTCATTAATTCTTCTTAGAAATAGAAGCATTCCCTGCAAAGAGATCCTGTTGTGTTGCAGTAACCTACTGTTGCATAAAATGATAACCCTGTCTACATGTTTTAAAGATATCCAGCTTGTTACAGTTGTAGGATGATGTTCCAGATTGTGTGGTCTCAACAACAAGAAATACTGCCCAATGATGAATATGAATTCAAACCAAACTGTTTTTTCGAAATAGGGAAGGGGTCGTCTTGCTACTAACGGATATTTTCTGTTGCATAGATTTCCTAATTTATTGCACGATTGTACTACTTCTATATGTGATTTAATAAGAAGAAGAATTTATCACTACAAAAGATATTTCACGACAATACTAAGAACTATCATTTGTGCTAGGAATTAAAGTATGAATGTCAAATGAAGCTGCCATATTTATTCTGTACTTGTTTGCTTTCTGCAAAATGTAGGAATAACTTCCAAACACTTAGGGTGGTGTGCACCAAGCTTTCGTTAACTTTGATGGTTGTCAAGTCTACGTTCAACTGGCATTTTCGTTCGTTAGAGGTTTAACAGCTATCAAAATTTGACGACTCATCAGCGATTGAAAGACTGTTAAACCACTAAGGAACGTTGGTGAACGGAAAATGCCAGTTGAAGGCTTGACAACCATCAAAGTTAACGAAAGCTTGGTGCACACCACCCTTAGAATATTATTTTTGTCTGTTGCTTGCATGTCAAATGAGGCTTCTAAATGACTTTCGGTTTCGATAATGATACAATCGTTATCTTGGCACGGATAGCATTCAGTAGTTTCTTTATCTTCCCAGTTCAAAACCGAGACTTCTTAAGAGTTTCTTTATCGTCCCAGTTCAAAACCGAGACTTCATACCACTTCCAATTTCGCAAACGTTCTCCTGACAGCACATGCATTCATTCGTAACACACGATTTGGGAATGCAATCATGGAAACTATTCTTCACTGAATGACTGTGGTATGATATCATGATTTTACAAATAAGGAAATAACGGGTAACATCCAATTACGCAAATCACTTCGTGGCTCTTACCAAAATTCATTTACCTTACTACCTGATTTATTAATCTAATTGAAATTAATAAATAACAATCAATTTAAATAAAAGGATATAGTATTTAATAAATAAACCAAAGAAATCTCATAAATTTAAAAAAAAATGTAAATTGTATTCATAAGTCATGATACTCGTTTGTGACTAGATTCAAAATTTGATGATAAATCTTAAGAAACATGCTGAACTTTGAGTTCTATTTTCCTAAATTATTGCTAAAGATCATATCATTTGATCAACGCCAAAATTAGTAGCACATGTAACTAAGAAACTTATAACATTTAGAGGAATTCCATTTCTCTCATTTCAGGATAAAATTCAAACATTTCAATCTGCTGAAAGTCAGTAAATTTATTAACAAACTATTCAATTTTTTTCGATTTCCGAAAATTAATCACCGGAATATGATTTCAGAAAAATACCACTTGTAATACTCTAGAAGAAATTCGCTTGAAAATGTGCTGTTCTATATATTAATGAAGAATATTTCAAGAATACTATAAACAGGTTGGGAAGCTTTGCTTTACATGCCGTTAACCATGACTAATGACTTAACATTTCGCGCATTTACTTAAATTGTTTTTTTTCTAAGGAAAATGCCCAAATAAGGTCATACAGACAATAAAGACCATCTAATGATTTTTAACTGGCATATAATTTCGGTAGAGGTCTGATCACCATTTATCGCCATGCTGTACTGACTGTTAAGAAACATGAGTGGTTTTCGTTTGGTCCTCAATGAGAGTCAGTATTGAGAGAAAGAAAATTTGCGATCTGATCTGGTTTGTTGACACGTAGACGTTTGATTTAAAGCTAATTCGTTTTTCAAAGGGTAGTTTTAATGTTTTCTTTGGTTTTATTTAATAAACGAAAAGGAGAATACCCATGGCCCATAGGCTTGCCCCCACCCACTTCTAGCCATGGGCGGATTACAAAATTTACCGCAATTAATACCCTTATCAACAGCTATTTATAGCCGAAAAAACGAACCGATTCGGCCACGTACTCTATGAGTTATTTTAACATGGGGTCCTATGGGAAAAACTGGTTTTTCCCCTCCCTTCCTAAGGAGACAAAAGACGGCAAGAATTTAATTACTGGGATTTATAGCCCTACCTAAGAGCTATCGAATGACACCTATCTTAAGTGAAGGAGAGTGTGGGAAAATAAAGATTTGAGTAAAAAACGAAGAAGAGTCAAGCCGGAAGTGGGCGTTTTTTGGCTTCTAGGCTTGCCCTAACCCACTTCTAGCCGTGCGGGG
>JAFIDM010097427.1:195788-232399 GCA_023159025.1 Thereuonema tuberculata | reverse complement strand
CCCCGCACGGCTAGAAGTGGGTTAGGGCAAGCCTAGAAGCCAAAAAATGCCCACTTCCGGTTTGACTCTTCTTCGTTTTTTACTCAAATCTTTATTTTCCCGCACTCTCCTTCACTTAAGATAGGAGTCATTCGATAGCTCATAGGTAGGGCTATAAATCTCAGTAATCAAATTCTTGCCGTCTTTTGTCTCCTTAGGAGGGGAGGGGAAAAACCAGTTTTTCCCATAGGACCCCATGTTAAAATAACTCATAGAGTATGTGGCCGAATCGGTTCGTTTTTTCGGCAATAAATAGCTATTGATAAGAGAATTAATTGCTGTAAATTTTGTAATCCCCCCATGGCTAGAAGTGGGTGGGGGCAAACGCCCATATGTCGTGGATATTCTCCTTTGTCCAATCCTTGTTTCCTTAATTTAAAACTTTAAATTACATCTCTAACTTGCTCCAGAAAAAACACAAATAAAACTTAGATCTGACCTTGTTTAGAACTTGTGTAATAAGGCCAAATTGATTGTTATTAAAAGATCGAAATTATAACAAATATGTACATTTTCAACTAAAACTTAATTTTTTTCTTTCCTCCTGAATCAATTTGTAATAATATTTTACTAGCACTAACATTTATATAACAAACCAAGGACGCTGCGAGGATAATAACAACAGCTCCGCACATAATTTATAATTATGTTCATTTCAAAAAGGTCTATCCAGCAACAATCAATTATCAGTGAATCAATCCTTAAGATGGCCTTATTTAGCGCACTTATCTCACAAATAGTAATTTTCTACTTATATTACTATTATTAAATAAAAATGCTTCTTTCGAAAAAAACATTCAAATTACCTGCACGTCATCCTTTCATTGATACAGTCGTCTATACAATCTGCATAAGAGGCTGAATCTTGACATTGTGAGTTAGAAAGGTTTCGTCTCTGAAACTAAGAACAATAGAAATTTCAATATAAAATAGAAAGAGTTATTGAAAATCAATTATCGGAAATGGCAGGATTAGGGAAAAATTGTTAATCGA
This sequence comes from Thereuonema tuberculata, assembly GCA_023159025.1. Classification (NCBI taxonomy): domain Eukaryota; kingdom Metazoa; phylum Arthropoda; class Chilopoda; order Scutigeromorpha; family Scutigeridae; genus Thereuonema; species Thereuonema tuberculata. The sequence continues at coordinate 231,367 of JAFIDM010097427.1, read as the reverse complement.
TAGCATCAAAACAATTGTTTTGGCTAAATATTATTAAAGAATCGAATAAGCAGTTCATAAGTCACAAATATCATAAATATATAATATAAATATCATAAATATATAATATAAATATTATATAAATATAATATGCGCTATCGGTCGATTCAGCACAGTTCTGAGGAAAATACACTTCGTAGTAAGAAATCCTCGAATGAAAACTATCTTATTATCATTTCACAGTTATATCTGATCGGAAATGTAACTATTTTGAAATCACTACACATTTATTAGGCATTCAACTAACAGGGTAACAATAACAAAACTGCAAGACAAGTTTGAAGCTGAAGGAACGATGAAAGATGTGTTGAAAGGTCGGTGCAGAAGAAAGAGAAGTTTCTCTGATAACGAGAATGTTAATGCCGTTATGGAGGTTTTTGCACTATATCCAAATAAGTCAGTGAGGCAATGCTCTCGTGAAATTGATATCGCCAAATCCAGTGTTCATCGAATTTTGCGAGATCAAAAATGGAAACCTTCATTCTGCGACTTGTCCACGCACTAAATGAGGACAACCCAGATAGTCGACTGCAATTTTGTGATTGGTTCCTACAAAAGTGTGACGAAAGGAAGGATTTTCAAGAATCAGATGAAGCAACATTCAAACTTAATGGCAGAATTAATCGTCATAATTGTGTTTACTAGGAAAACGAAAACCCAAACATCATTGAAGAAAAGGCCGTCAATCTTCCAGGGATAACGGTATGGTGTGGAATGTCCTCCAGAGGTTTACTTGGACCGTACATTTTTGAACATACTGTCATGGGTCAGACTTATCTGCAGATGTTGGAACTCATGATTCCGCGTCTTAATGATCTCTTCGAGAATGGAAATGAGGTCTACTTCCAACAAGAAGGGGCTCCACCTCACTTTCATATTGATGTGAGAACTTTCCTCGATCAGACATTCAATCACAGGTGGATAGAACGAAGAGGAAGTGCGACGGAGTTCCCGCCTCGATCTCCTGATTTAACCCCTCTCGACTTCTACCTTTGGAGAACTTTAAAGAACACGCTGTACGCCAGAAACCCACAATTACTGACGGAATTAACAGATCAGATTGAACATTCCATCAATGACATTCTATTAGCTACAATCCAGTCGGTATGTCGCTCTGTTCGACGTCGGTGTTGCGAGTGTACTGTGCCAGAAGGTGGACATTTTCAACATGTACGGGCTTAAGGAAGTTTACGGGCTTAAGGAATAAAATACAACACACCTTATATTCTATCTCATTTCGTTGCTGAGTTATAACATTTCAAAGAGTGTATACTTCAATTTGGGACACCCTCTAGTAGATGCCTCCGGCTTTTCTCACCAGACACCCTTCTGTAGTCACCAGACTGCGTAAGGCTGTTGCAAGCTTCTCTGTTGTTTACAACCCCCCCCTCCTCAAAGCTTCGCAGCCAAGCATCGAATCCCTCCCTTAATCCTTTCCTTATGTCCTTGATGTGGTAAATCGGGCCCAGCTATCTCTTTTCAACTATGCTAACTTTCCTTTAACTCTTCCCTTACATGTGCGCTAATGAACCACGGAAACAGTGTGACAAGGCTAATGTGCGGCGATAAATGCACTATAATATTTCTGTTTGAATTGTTGAATAAAATATTTTTGCAGACCAATTGTTGCCTCTAGATGCACATGTAGCACTTTCAAGAATGTTGATCCCCAGTTTAAACCTCTTAGAACTCCAATATCGGAAATTATCCAATACGGGTCTTTTTGGATTTTCAGAAATAACAATCATGTCAAATTTCGTGTTTCTAACTTAAACTGTTCCCGAGGTATGAATAATCTTCAAGAAACTCTACCTGCGGTACTTCGTTTAGAGGTTATATTTCCAAAAATCATTTTTTAGTGATGCCTACGATTTTAAAAGAAATCAATCCCAAAATTTTCAAGTTCTTTTGCTCTGTATTTTTTTATGTGCGTTGATGAGTGAGTGAGTCAGCGAGTTTTGCCGGATGATCAGAATGGATGAACGGATGGCAAGAATTAAAGAGGAGGTGTTCAGAACCCAATAACTTAAGACCTATTGGGCCAAACTACAAAATTTGGTGTGAGCACTATTTAGACCATAACATTTGGATTTCTAATAAAAAAAATTCTACTTAAATAGAATGATTTTGAACTCGTTTTCCAAATTCACTTCTTTGAAAATAACCCTAAAAAGTTTATTGCAATGAATTTTAGCATTTTTTTATTCAAGACGTTTCTATAATTAGAAGGAAATAAAATACTAATTAAGATAAAACATAATCAAGGTAAATTTTATATGAAAAATAGGAATAAAGAATATTTTATCTTCAGGAGAAGAATGACGGCGGTCTTTCTAAGGTCTTCACGATACGCAAACCCCCAAGATGCACCACCAAGATGCCCAAATTCTATGACCACCAAGACGCACAAACATATTTTTTTTTAACAATATATAACAATATAAAACCATACTCGCACATAACTAATAACAAAAGGAATCACTGATCTGTTATTGGATTTTTCGACACCGGGAAGCCAGAACAGCTGTTTCTGGGTTCCTATCCATCATCAGCCGGACTCGCCCAGTGTCTTAGCAGTCAATGATTTCTAGAGACATATAAAGGTAACAAAAGAGAACAAGAAAATGACCCTTCTTATTAAACACAACAATTAAAAAAATAAGAATAAAAAAGGGCAGACATTTAATCCCTGCTAGCCTCCACTTAGCTTAGGATGGATTAAATTACAAAAAGAATACATTCAACAACAAGTTTTAATGTGCGAAAATAATAATGACAATACAATAATCTATTTTGTTTCCTTTATATGTCTCTAGGAATCATTGACTGTTAAGACACTGGGAGAGTCCAGCTGATGACGGATAGGAACCCAGAAACAGCTGTTCTGGATTCCCAGTGTCGAAAAATCCATAAACAGATCAGTGATTCCTTTTGTTATTAGTTATGTGCGAGTATGGTTTTTATTGTATTGTCATTATTATTTTCGCACATTAAAACTTGTTGTTGAATGCATTCTTTTTGTAATTTAATCCATCCTAAGCAGAGACTAGCGGGGATTAAATGCCTGCTCATTTTTATTCTTATTTTATTAATTGTTGTTTTTTAATATGAAGGGCCATTATCTTGTTCTCTTTTGTTTCCTTTATATGTCTCTAGGAATCACTGACTGTTAAGACACTGGGCGAGTCCAGCTGATGACGGTAAAGAACCCCAAAACAGCTGTTCTGGATTCCCGTTGTCGAAAAATTCAAAAACAAATCAGTGATTTCTTTATTAGTTATTTGCGAAATGGTTTTTATTGTGTTGTCATTATTATTTTCGCACGTTAAAAGTTGTTGTTGAATATTTTTTTTTATTTTCTAACATTTATTGCGTCCTTATTTTTTAAATAAGTTTGAATACATCTTTTTTTTAAAGTAATCTTACCTTTTTAATTTTAAGCAGAGTCTTCAATCCTTCTGTATTCTTTATTTCTCTGTAGTATCGAAACGCTTGGAATTTTGACATTTTTTCACCAGAAAACAGAATAATCTGAAAGAAAGTTACATTTTTTTAAAATTATTAAAAGGCGCCTTTAAAATTGGTGACACTTTTACACGCTATAATATTTTTATAATTTTTGATGGCCTACATGGCGCACTTATATTTTATATCTTACATGTAGGCAATTACGGTCAATGAGTGGTTTCTAAAGATCTGGAAAATAATTCCACTAATGGCCTTCAAATCTTAGATGGCCATCCTCTGCTGAATATTAGGTACATCAATCATTGCTTGGCTCTCCGTAAGCGTCAGTGCAGAGAAAACAAAAGCTGTGCGAAATGATTTGGTTTGCTGATATTTAGACGTTTGATTTAAAGCTGTGTAAGCTGTTTTTCAGTGGGTACTTTTAATACGTTCATTGAACGTCATTTAATAAACGATATTTTCATTGAATCTGTTGTTTCCTTAATTTAAAACTTTATCACGTCAGAGCTAATCCAGAATTAGAAAAACAAAGCAAAACTCAAAGTAGATCTTATTTGGTAGTAATAACGCTAATTTGACTTTTGTTAAAAGAACGAATTTATAACAACAAATTAACAAAATTTTCATCAAAATATTATATTTCCGTTTCTCCATGAAATAATTTGTAATTATATTGAATTTGAAAAAGATCGGTCCAGCAATAATCATTTCACTTATTTGTTTGACTTATTTGATGCCTTTATGTTAAAAATATAAAATCTACATAAAATTCTTTTGCCGAGAATTTCATGTAAATAAACCTGCAATAAATCTGCAATGTTTTTTTCTGCTGACTTCCAAGACACACCTAAAACCAATGAAACTAAATTATTTGTTACAAGTTTGCGTAAAAAATACACTGGTGGAAAAGGAAAAATGAACACCCTGAAGACATGGTCCCAGGAGAAAAATTTTCTATAGGTTCTACACTGTACTTGATCATGCGCATCTCGCCTATGCACAGATGCAACAGTGTGTATCAAAAGGCCATGTCAGTAGCTGTGCACCCTCCTCTGGCACCAATCCAGGCTGCACACTCGCATGGAGACAATCGTATAAGTACCGATGTCATCCAGGGGAATGGAGGTTCTCTCACCTTCCATATAGTGGCCCAGTTGGTAAAGGTTTGTCACCAGAGTTGCAGACCGGGCCAGACGCCATTCAATGGAGTCTCTCACATGCTTAATGGAGAACAGGTCTGGTGATCGTCTGGCCAGGGAAGGTGACGAATGCCTTGGAGAGGTCATTGGGTTGCATAAGCGGTTGAATTGAATCTGCTCTCATCACAAAACACGAAAATGTGCTTCTCATCCCTCCAGGTGCTTCTCTTCGACAACACTGGAGGTGGTCTGCACGTTGGCGAGGAGTGAGAGGAAGTCTGGCGAGCGGCATCCGTAATCGTAGATCATCAGATGGTCCTAGGACCATCCCCGGATAAGTAATTGATCCTAATCTGTGCTGCGGTCGCCGTGCAATCCGCGATGGCCGCTCCTATGATCGACCATCAGTAAGGTCATCCATGGAAAATCAAAAGTTTTTCTCAATAGGCAAGACTGTCAATTCTTTCTCTAAATTTTGCTTAAAAGCTAAATTTTAGTCAAGGGATTCATGCCTCACGCCACCGAGAGGTCGGAGCTTGTATGTTTTGACGTTATCACTCAGCTGGTCTGTGTCTCAGCCAACTTCTTATTGCGTCAAGAACTTCCTGATCGTTGTCATATCACTGCCCGCCAATTGATTCCTTTAGAGCTCCGACTATGTCCAAAGATGCGACATCAGAGCTGAAGAGTGGATGAGGGAGAAGGGTGATCTCCTCGCGGTTATACAAACTTGAGTGTGGTCTGGCGTTGTCGTGGAGCAGGAGAAATTTGTTCATGTCTTTGCGACCACGAACACGCTGGAATCGTTTCCTTATTTCTCAGGAATCTTCACATAGGCTTCTGAGTTGATCGTTGCAAGTTGCAACACTGCAGGAGTCACAGCTGTGTGCGGCGGGGCAGAACGCGGGATATCTCCATTTTCCTTCTTCCGAAGATGACAGACGTTTTACTCAACGACTCAGAGTGCTTTCAATAACTGTCTGATCTTTGTAGAAATTCTGTAAGCGCTGATGAATATTTGTCACGATACCCTGATGTGCCAAAAGAAATTCAATAACTACTCATTGTTTGGAACGGATCTCATTCACAGACGACATCTACTACGAGAATGATAAAACAATTTGAGAAAGTGCAGGAATGTTTGAAGACACTACATAGAAAATTTCACGTTTTTTCATCAAATATTACCCGAGAACAAAAATGTGTTTCATTACTAATTGAACGATCCTCATACGAATAGAGGGGATAGACAAAATAATATGAACTTCTGTGAAGCAACACAAAATCTTTATTACGAAGGAGTTGGCTCAGTTTTGCCTGAATTACAGCTTGTATCCGATGTGGCGTGAACAAATATAGATCATGCACAATGTTCAAGGCAATGTCAGTCCTTTCTCGTGCAGAGTGGTCTCTAGAAAGTGTGAAGGAAGTAGAATGCAATTTGGTCTCCAAAATATACCTCAAACCATGCTTTACACACCAATCAGTGTGAATGGAGCGTTGTCATTTTGGAACAGAGAAGTTGAACATGGTTGCTATCCAGGAATTGTTGGACTTGTGCCATGCGCAGTCGCGCATAGTTTTTTTGGGAAGTGGCCCCAGCCAGCCCTGAAATAAAGAGACAACTAACTAGAGGCACAAACATATGAAAGATGTGACGCTGGCTATTCAATGTGACAGGAATGAATACTAGGCGCCCGCGGGATTGGAATGCATAATTATAATATAGTAAACACTGGAATTACAAGTTCTTCACTACATATCGCTAAATTTTACAGAAAGCTGCTTTTTCTACTTTTTCAGGAATAATTACAAAGCAAGATAGAAAGAAACAATAGAATAATATAAACAAACAAAAATAGTCAATGTTATAAACAAATAAAAATAGGCAATATAACATTACACCATTTTAAATCTTCTTTCTTTAAAATTCTGGTAATTTTCTGGCGATATTTCGCGAAATTATATCATTTCGCTATTTCATGCTTTTTTCTTCAAAATAACTTGAGTCTATCTCAACATTATTGAGCTTCCTTTTCAATACTAATACACTACAGCCTGTAACATATAGAAGACAAATAGGGACCACTACCTACAGAGCAGATTTCGGGTCCCCAGCGGACACAACACACAGAAGAAGACGAAAGAAACAACCATGCCACGACCGGGATTCGAACCCAGGTACTGGCGCATTGGACGCCACGGCTGGCCGCCGCCGAGACCGCACGACCACGCCAGCACGGCAATACTAATACACTATAACACTGTTGAGTTTCTTTTTCAACAAAGTAACTTAATACTAATTGGCTGTAACATTATAATCACGTTACTGAGTTATTGCTGACATATTCAATTATGATGAGTCTCCTTTCCAATAAAGTGACTTTGTGTTATAGTGTATTAGTATTGAAAAGAAAACTAAATAATGTTGAGGTAGACTCGAAGTTATTGAAGAAAAAGGCTTGAAAAAGCAAAATAATATAATTTCGCGATATATCGCAAGAATATTATCAGAATATTGAAGAAAGAAGATTTAAAATGATGTAATGTTATATTATATAAATAGAATGTCATAAGTTATAAAAATAGGCAATGTTTACAATGTTTACAATCATTTGAAAAGCTTTTTGATTTAATTTAAACAAAGATAGGCCCTGTTTACAAAGATTACAATCATTGAAAATTTCATGATTTTTACACTTGTTTTTGAATATTTCTAATCAAAGAGGACTTAATAATAATTATAAAAGAGGACTTATTGCCATTCCATTTTGTTTATTGCATGTCACTGGGACATAATCCAGATCCATTGGATACTGTACTAATATAGAAACATATTTGATACACCACAAGATTTATGATTGAAGCTTTTGTTATAAATAGTTTTCATTGTTTCAATAAACAAAAAAAAGTTGAAAAAAACAATTGAAAAAATCATGAAATTTTTCAATCATTGTAATCATTGTAAACATGGCCTATCCTTCAAAATAAGACATACTAAATAAACTTCAACCTCTGCAATAGTAGATTTCTATATTTCGTTTTATTTCTAAAACTTTCTCAAGGTTCCGAAGAATGTAGAACAAGCGGAAATAAAAATAAAAAGTATAAAATAAGCAGAAAGAGAAATCTTCCTCTAACTAAAAGAATGAAATAAACAATAATGAAATAAACAATAATAAAAATATATCACAAAAAACAATCAAAAAATAATATATTACAAAAATGTAATAATAATAACATAATCGGTGGCTAACAAATAATTATTTGAGATATAAAACGAAATATTGGAATCTACTGTTGAAGAGATTGAAGTTTGTTTACTATATCTTACTTCCAATTTATTGAAGATGACGTTTTACGATATACATTTTTGGATGGCCTATCTCTGTTTAAATTAATTCAAAATTTTTTTTTAAAATATTGTAAACATTGCAAATTGTCTATTTATATTTGTTTACATTATTCTATGTTTCTTTCTATCTTGCTTTGTAATTAAGCCTGAATAAGTAGAAAAAGCAGCTTTCTAAGAAATATAGCGATTTGTAGTGAAGAACTTATATTTCTTTTGTTTTCTGTATTATCTAAAAACCGTTTGAACTTCTAAGTTCCCGGCAGGCTCGAATCTTCAACATAAAGATATGTTGTGTAAATATGCTATTTTCGTAACAGGGACTCTGATTTCAAATACGATTTTTCGGAAGAAAACGGTCTTATGTTTAATAAAGATATTTTTTTGTATTATACAGATCCTTGGGTTGAACATCAACTGACAGAGTGGCGTTTGTTCATTGAATCCTCTAAACTAAGTTTAGTTTAAGCTGTCTAAGAAAGCTGTGCTTCTGCATATAGATGAGAAATTCTCATCAGTATCTGTGGCCCACGCTGCTAATATGAAAGCGACCTATTAAAGTATAAGATTATTATTGGATAAGTTCCAGTATAAAAAAATATGAATGGAGTATCAGTTCTGATTTGAAGGTCATGTACTCTTACTTGACTTGTAACTTGGTTGCACAAAGCACTGTTAATGTTTATGTTAATGGGATAGTAAGGAAAAAAGCAACAATACATTTGAAAATAAATGGTGAATTACTCATTCCTGGACCAGAAAAATGTGTTTAATATCTCATTAGTCAATCATGACAAAGTGTATTTACCTTCATTACATGTTAAACTAAGCATCATGAAAGCTTTTGTCGAAGCAATGGACAAGAATAACCCAGGGTTTACAAATTCCTTAAACGTTAATTTCCCAACATTAGTGATTAACGAAGGAATATTTGCAGATAAAAAGATTTAATACATTTTCCTACTAAACAAAAGGTACTCCGGAAATCTTTCTATCAATCATTTAAAAAAATAAATAACGCTCATAATAAAATGTAAATAGAAAACTTTTACGTGTGCTGCTATGGATTTTTCAAAAATAAAGCCTGCAGACATGATTTTAAAAGTATTTACTTTTAAAAAATTTTAAGTCAAATTAAATCAAGTATTAAATAAAACCATGAATCTTCCTACTAACCTTAAATCCCCTGTCTGAAAGTTTTTTTGTGAGGGAAATATTATATTCCAGGAGTTCATTCAAGTCTCATTTTCATTTGGAAAGAATTACAAAAAAAGATTAAAATACACGAACGTTCTATTTCAAGATGTAAATATTGTTATGTGAATGAGTTGATAGGAAAACTGGACTTTTGGAAACTGTTGGTGATATTAAATTATTATCCTCCAGTAATAAAATTTAATTAGTTATAGTTAAATTAATTAAATGAAAATAATGGTTGCTTGAAAAGAATTTTTTTTTAATCAAGAGAGACTCAACTGAATAAATTTAAATATTAAATTAATTTCATTACGTAGCATAAGGCAACACGTGATTGATTGACTAGTGTGATGAGAGTGTTGAACGGTTGCAGTCGATTGGACAGTAAGCTAAGAGACAGTTAGCAATGTGGCTGACTTAACGAAATATCAGAATGCATGCGGTTAACACAGATAGTGTTAGACAGAGTAAAGTCAAACTCTGTGAAATGGAATTCTGACAATTAACACGGATGGAAGAATCCGGAAATAACTTAGCTTTGTTTCGAATGGAATTTGTATTTAGTGAAGAAAGAAGAGTTTATTAATTAAACAATTTTAGTCAGGCGAGTTCACTCTGTACAAAGGAGACAACGGAAAGAAGCCAGTCATATTGGAAGAGCCAATGTTCCGTTATAATTACAGTAAGGAAGCTGTAAGTGTTAACATTGCATTTAATTAAGAAGATACAAGTTTTAGTTGAAGGAAGTACTATCATAGGACAATTGTAACGAATAAATAAATCGTGAGAAAGATGGCAACTTTATTTCGGGAAGTTAGATTATCCCAAGTTCCGAAGTCAGTAAGGGGTGAAGACCTGTAATTGTGTTAGAACGAAACGGTCCATTGCAAGTAGCAATATCGAGAAGTCGGAAGGTCCGGGATAGCTAATACGATTATAATTCCAAAGTTAAGGAGTACTGAAGAATTGAATACAATTAGAAGAAGGAGAAAAGTTCGAATATTAAATCTAAGAAGACAAAAGAAGGACAGTTCCAATATTAAGAAGGGGACAGTTATTAAGGAGAGCTATTGTCAACTTAGGAAGAATCTAATAGGAGAAAACAAACCTGTTACCGAAGCCGACATTAATTTCGGAAAGCCGTGAAGGAAGAATAATTGTTATCCTTCAATTCAAGATTCGAATTAGTGAGGAATTTGGAAACTATAACCCAAGCGGGTGCTGTAATAGGAAATGGAATAGGACTTTATTTATTTTCGTGAAAGTGAAAATCTTTTCTTCAAGATTAGAAGCGAGTGACGTCAACGGAGAAGACATCCATGACGCAAAGTATTATTGGAATGCTAAGCGGGTGATTTAAAATCCAGTGCAATTCTACAAGTGTTCAAGCGTGTTATTTAAGTGCCAACTTCAAGTGGTGGAGTTCAAGTATGATAAGTGCTTTTATCAAATCAATGGTTCGTAATTATTGTTCCGCAAGGTGGAAGTCGCATGAAGACAACATTCTGTAAGTAAATTTGCTATATTTACTTTTGGCGGGAATTAAGAGAAAAGAATTTCACGCAAAGAAAAGTTAACTCAGTGCGAGTAAATTGAAAGGAATTCAATTGAGAATTTTATTTTGTCAATGAGGGTAAATATATATAATTAGTAAATCACTATAAGTGGAATATTTAGTAGTAGAAAATTTCAAGCATAACCAAGCTGAAATTAAGTAGATACCGGAAGTGTTTTAAATCACGCATAGGTGAAAAGTCAGTATCTATAGTTATTAAATTACTATTGAGTAAAGTGATAGAATTTGCAGATGGGAGTGAATTCAATTATCATACAAGTGACTAGGCAACGAATTTATTAGATGAGAATAAATTCCCTATACATACAAGTGAATAGGCTTATCGTATAGTAGAAAGATAATTAATTGTTAAATTATCATATAGGTATAAAGCTATAATTATAATTGATAGATCATATACGGTTGATATTATTATAGGGCTCAGCATTATATGCAATTATATATTATAAGAGGTTATAGTTGTAGTAATGGTAGTAGAAGTAGGTTGTTCTAAAAGTATTGTACTAATACTGATAATATTATTCTAGTGTTGATATATTATCACAGTGTTAAGTTATTAAGGCTATTATTATAGATAACTATCGAGTCATATCTCAGAAACTGTATGTAAACCCTATCAGGTGTGAAAAATATTTTTTTTTAAATTCTAAATAAATTTATTTTTCTAAATTTAAAATTACAGTCCTGCTAGGTTTTCAAATTGAAATCCAAAAATCACAGGCAACTTGAATGACGATGCTATTACTATTATTGCGCTATTACTAGGGACAATGTTGCACGTGGGTCGGATTTTACGATGCATACAAGATGCTACTTTCAACGTTCGTCAAGGGCTGTTTTCCCACTGCAGATTTTAGGAAGAAATTTAAAAAGGATTAAAAATAAAACACACACAAGTTACCATAACATCTAAAAACATACATCACGGGAAGCTTTTTGGATCCGTGTGCCATTCTTTGTCAACCTTTATCCCAGTGAGAATGACAAAGGATGCCACACTGATCCGAAAAGCTTCCGGTGATGTATGGTTTTTAGATGTTACATTTACTTATGTGTGTGTGTGTGTGTGTGTGTGTGTGTAGCCTTTTTAAAAATGTCTTTTTAACACACGTAAAATATGAAGTCAAGAAGGAATTTAAAATCATATTACTTACTTGTTTTTGAAATGAAAAAGAAAAAAAAAATAAACCGGATAAAAAAATAACAAATCAAGGATAAATATAAATTTCGTTTGACAAGGCAAAAATAAGAAAGCATGCTCTGAAAGAGCGACAACAATGAACGACGCGATGCTCGCGAAAGCATCTGTGCAGTTGGCTTATTGTTAATTGTAATCAAAAGATGGAAAGTACCGGGATAGGCTGTGTTGTTATTTTGAAGATGAAGCCGGACTTTCTAACGTCCATGGAGAAATTTCTTGTCAAAGAAGTTCTTCCAAAATTGTGAAATAGCAAGAAATTGATTTAAAAAGAATCTTCTTTTTTTAAAAGAAATATCAATATTAATATAAGATAAATATTTTTTTAGGAATTGATTCGGAAGCAGGCATATCGATAGAACTATCTCTAATCGAGTTATGAGACGCCATGTTTATGATCTCGAACGAAATAATGATTAAAGGGAGGATTCAACAATTTATGCTTAGGAGAAATATCTTGTCATTTCTAAAATGAAACTAAGTGACTTTTGCTTTTTTCATCTTATTCCAGAGCTACAAGATTTGAAGATGAAAATTTCAATGACAAGAAGTGGAATTACCGATACTAGTATTATCAACAGTGATTTATAGCTGTTCAAAAGTGTGTTTCAAGAATATAACTCACGAGATACAAATATTAGCTACAATTAAACTTTTATTCAACGTTAGTGAAATTCACTTAACTGAATAAACATTAAAGTGAACTTACTATAAATAGAAATAACGAAAAACTTGGAAACTCTTTGTGAAAACCCAACCTCTTTGTAATATATATTGTTATATATATTATATCTGACATCAGTGAATTGCATATCTAAAATTTACACAGGATATAAAGTATTTTAGATTAAAAAAATCGGAGTCAAGAGAATTATTTAGATGTTTATCTGGAGAGATAACACTACAAGTTTATATATTCAAACTACAGTCTGAATTTGAACTATTCTTAATTTAAGAAAAAAAAATCGATAATATCTACAATAAATGGCATTGGGCCCTATCAATGCTTCCACTGCACCAGCATAATTAAGAAAAGTTGTAAATCATAGACTTTGGAGGAAAGACCAGAGGAAAGGAAAATAACATTAAACGAAATATAAGATTTTCAAATTGAAATGAAGTAAATAAATTGCAATAATGGCTGGCAATTTATTAAGCTTCAGTGGAGACAACTATATCAGATGGAAAGAGAATGTCTGCAGTTTTACAGCGAGAAGGTTTATGGGAGGTGGCTAACACCCCATTAACGGAAATAAGTGAGTGAAGTAAAAGCTATTAAGTACAAGCTTAATTTAGCTTAAAGTTATTAAGTACAAGCAGAAAAGACAGTTGGATTTAGTGTTACGTTATTAGTGATATTAACTGAATAATCATCAAAGTGAACTTAAGTGAAAGTCGCCATAAATAGAAATAAAGAAAAAGTTATATTCTTTGTGAAAACCCAGATGTTTTTATTCATTATGTATTATATATGAGATCAGTGAATTGCATATCTAAAATTTAAACAGGATATAAAGTATTATATTTAGATTTAAAAAAAAATCTTAGTTATAAAAATTATTTAGATGTTTCTCTGGAGAGATAATATTAAAAGTTCATATATCCAAACTAAAGTCAAAATTCCAACTATTCTTAATTTAAAAAAAAAAATGATAATCAGCCACACCCACCATATCTTTCTCGCCTGATGAATGTTTTCCCTGATTTCGTATAGTTCAGGTACACCGTTGAAACTGTTGAACATGTGAAACTTTTGTCGTATTTTCAAAGATTAAGTGACATATCCCCCGAACCTCCATAATCATAGCTCTATCAAAGGCGCTTAAGTCCTGATAAATTGACATCGGAACTGAGAATGCTACTTGAGATTGCGGAGATATTGCGGAGATACAAATCGTTTGGGAACGATTTCATTGATCGCAAAAACGATTAATTTCCTAATTATTTTGACATGTCATTTGGGTATAATTTAAAATATAACTGTTTTACGGAATGATATACTGTATGTTCCTTCCATTAGAATCTTGATTGGATGATAAGTTTAGAACTATTCATTGTTCTTAATTCAACTAATAGCAACCAATTTCCTTAAATTTTAGTCAAACAATGTTAGTCTTGAAAATAAAAGATGGCACATATTTTTTCCTTCTTGAGGTGCTGTTAAAGGGAATCTTGGACATTTATTTTGTCCTTATTTTGACACATCATAAATGAAAGAATTTCCTTTTTTCATGTTTGAACATTTGCTCATTCAAATAAAAGTTGCCAATATTAATATCAAATGGGTCCCTGTTTTATTTTATCTCTTTATCAAATGCCTTTTGTAAGTAGCGTTGGCTTTCCTAACTTTAAGTTGGAAATAGAACACGACGAGAGTACCTGTTTTATTGGGGATTTTAACAGATTACGGGAATAGTTGTCTTGATGATGGGCATGTAGACTATGTATTTAAAAAAAACATTACATCTCTTTTGAGCCATATAAAAGGCCGAAATCAAAATAAGCTTAGAATTATGCTTTCTATTCTAGAAAGTAAATGCTGAGGTGATTTCCAGTTGCCTTTCTTAGGAAGCCATTATGGCGTAGCTTCAGACGTAAAGGCCTGACTCGAGCAGATGCAGGCGACTGCAAATCTTTTTTTTTCTTTTATATATTTTACCAAATGGATTTAGAATTCTGAAAATTTAAATTTGAGCTTGTGAAGCATGAGGGATTTCTATTTTAATTTTCAAAAAATTCTAAATAAATTAAAATTCAATAACAGTCAATTTTTTGGGGGAGTTTTCGAGGTTGTTCTCCGTATTTTCAACTAAAAAAAACTTGACGAAAACCTGAAATGATAAAAAATTTGTAAAGTAATGATTCAATTTGTGCATAGATGTCAAACGTTCTGGAATTTATGGGACAGCCACAAAACAGTGTTTTTAGAATAGTTAAAAATCTATAGATTAATTCTTGGTCCAGTAATTGATGCTGAGATCTTAGGGTTTCAAAAAAAAAACCGGTGGGCTGGATTGCCATCATAGGAAGCATCACTTCCTCCGGTTGTCGGCTGATCCACTATCAGACCCATTTCTTATCACACATATTTTCTGTCCTTTTTTCCCTGGGTAATTCCATGTCAAATCAACACACTGAATCAGACTTGATGTCTCAGATTGTCATGATTTTTGGTATGCAGCAATATACTATAGACTTATGAAAAAATACCCAATTTCAGTTGTGTACAACAATTACTTTTGAAGTTATTAATTTTTAAAGATATAAATTTTTATCAAAAAATTACATTGTTTTAGGCTAGCAACCAGTGATGATACAAACCTGGGAGCGGTCTCATTTCAAAGCTGTTGAATGGGGGCTTTAATACGATATGCCACAAGATAGGGTTTACAAAAAAATCTTTTTAAAAATTTTAAGTTAAATTTTAAAATTTGAACTTCTCAAAAAGTGGCAATTTTAAAAATTTTAAAAAATTATCAAAATTAGTTTGTAATAGCAAAATTCTACCATGGGATCTCAATGGGATCTGGAGATGCAGGGCTTCAGAAATACACGTTTTGTGAATAATGTACAAAATCTAGTAAAATTTTATTTTTAAGCTACTAATTTTGCTATGTAGTGTGTAGGACATTATAAAATGCATGATATGTAATGATTTCCGTATAGTACCTGTTTAGAAATCCTTTTTAAATTAAATTGAAGCTGATTGGTCTGCAAGTATGATTATAGAGGGGAATCCCATTTCTATCAGGGAAATCCCCTTTCACAAGTGGAAGCTGACTGGCCTACAAGTATTAATGCAGATGGGATTTCCCTTTTTATTAGGGAAATCCTTTTTCACAAGGTGGAAGCTGATTGGTCAAGCAGACAAGACCATTCATCTATAGCCCAGTGTAGAATTAGAGTTGCTTGTAGGAAGTTTATTTCTTGACCAGTTCCTGTGATGATGATAAACTATTAATTTAGTACCTTTAGAATACAAACCATTTTTTGGCCACTGAACTTCTTGTTAATTTCTTACCATTTCTCACCTGCATGATGAATACCACTGACAAGATAGTAAAAATGGATTGCTTTAACCCTTTTAGTAAACCTAATCCACTCCCATGTATGAAAATTGTTTGAGACGTGTGACTTCATGGATGTGTGAATTGATTCCAGGAACACCTGAGTTATCTAAAAGTCTGTGCAGTTGTAGGAAACATCTGACAAAGTTAAGAGATGAAAAATGCATAAAAATTTTACCTGCAACTAGCCTTATACATGAAGAAAGTCAGTCTGATACTGAAATTGAAGCAGCAGTCATTTTCAACAATAATTTTCGCAGTGAACTATTATGTTTTTTAAGCATTCCTAACATCACGAAAACTGAGTAGGTTTATTCCAGATATGGTCACGATTTAATATAGCATTTTTCATGCCGCTAAAAAAAGTCAAGCAAATTTGTTTTCTTTCTCAATGTTGTATTTATGAAACACTGAGTGAAAGATGTATGATCTCAGCCAAATGATGGGATACAATATGCATGTGTGCCCGCAATTTGGTTATAAAAATATTCAAATTCCAAAATCAACCTAAAATGAATTTTTTGGGGGGATTAATAATTGTCATTAAGAAATGAATAAAAGGGAAAATCATGAATTTTATAATGTCGTACACACTGCGTAGCAAAATTTATAGCTTAAAAATAAAATTTTACTAGATTTGGTACATTATTCACAAAACATGTGTATTTCTGAAGCCTTGCATCTCCAGATCCCATTGAGATCCCACGATAGAATTTTGCTATATGTATTTAGACATTACAAACTAATTTTGATAATTTTTTGAAATTTTTAAAATTATCTGTTTTTGAGAAATTCAAATTCGAAATTTAACTGAAAATTTTCAAATAGACTTTTTTTGTAATCCCTATCTTGTGGCATATCATATTAAAGCCCCATTCAACAGCTTTAAAATGAGACCACTCCCAGGTTTGTATCATCACTTGTTGCTAGCCTACAGGCAACTAAAGGTGCCAAAACGTATAATTTTTTGATTAAAAATTTATATCTTTAAAAATTAATAACTTCAAAAGTAATTGTTGTGCACAATTAAATTGGATATTTTTTCCTAAGTCTATGGTATATTGCTGCATACCAAAAATCCTGACAATCTGAGACATCAAGTCTGAATATCATCCAAAACTGTGTTGATTTGACATGGAATGATCCCCGGCTAACCTGTCTTTTCCTCTAACCTGTCACTTGTCAATTTGCAGCTTGTAGGAAATATGAGCAGGTATTCAAAAATCCTAATCCAGGCATTCAACGCAGAAAGCCCAAATATGCTTTCTCCATTACATCCACTACATCTACTACATCCATTGCATGAACGTCCACTACATCACTAACTATCCACTACATCACTAACTATCTTGTCAATATTTATCTGTTATGAGTTGCGCCACAAATGTAATATGTTTGGAAAGAGGTGTCAGTTAAAGCGTTACAGACTTTGCCGTCCGCTATTGTTAATAAAAAAATCCTGATTTGATGTTCAGTTTTCTTTTCACAAACTTCGATTTCCAACGGAGGGAGTTATCTGTTTCTGTATACTTTTAACTTCAACTTTTTATGTTTCTCTGTACTTAATCTTCTCTTACAGTCATTTCTTTTGTCTCCTTTTCAATTAATAATTTTATAGGCCTACAATATCTGGTAGAGGATGAACTGTTCTTATGCCATACGATGTCCTTTACAGAATTAGGACGTAACGGTAACAGGGCCAAAGAAATGACAGAGACATATCAGTCATCCTTACCTGTTGTTTCTTTTTCAGATGAAAAATAAAAAATAACATTTTATTTAACTTATGATAACTTTTTTTAATCATATGGTATCAAATTTATTAAATATATTGCCACGGATCGATTTGAACACCTATAACTGATAGAAGAGTCCGCTACAAGGGTCTTCGGTTCCTAACCATCTTCTAATGAAAGCCAGATAAAGAAAAAAGGTGCAAGTAGGCGCTTTGCTTTTAACTTCATTTAAGTCAAGCAATTATGTACATTATAGAGAAGGTGTGTGGTGTTTTATCTCGATGTGTTTTCTTTATTAGTCACTTTGAAAATCTGGAAAATATGAAAATTTCAGTAATTTTGTTTTACGTTGTACAACTTCATACCAAAAACAGATAATCCTGAATATTTATTCAAATATTATACCAAAAGGCTCTACAAACCTTCAAATAAAGTTTATCGTTTAAATCAAAGCTTCCTTTTGTTAACTTTGAGTCACAGGTTCTTCTTGCCCTAGCAGCGTAATGAAACGTCTTGCACCACAAGGAATGGTAGAGATGGCAACATCCTAATTTTACATGTCTGTAACTTTGACATATCTTAAATTTCACTTATTTAAAATCTGAATCATGACGAAGCAATTTCTTTACGATATTATTAAAGTTAAAACATCTATTTTTTTCGGAAGTCACAAAAATGACTTTTGTCCCGCTAAATCAGTGATTTCCACCAGTGTGGGCTGCACGGATTCGAACTCAGGTTTGGACATATCTACCGAATGGGAAACCAACATCTACACCAATAGGCTGTGCAGAAATGTCTCTAGAACAATACTAATTCTGAGTTATCAGTAGATAAAACAGAAAATCCTATATTTGTATCTTAGCTGTTAATCACGAATTATACAATGTAATGGAAAAGTTAGCAGTATATAAAAAAAAAGCAATAAAGCATCATAATTAATACTGTAGAACAACATAAGATGTATGAAGCTGAAAGGAAACTTAAGAAATAAAGTGACAGCCAAAATGATTAGCTAGATCAAACAATTTTGCTAGTGAAATTTATGATAAATTTAGGCATAATACATGAATACATCGAGAATCCAGTGCTGAAGTTTTTCTGTAAATTAAAAAGTAATTTTTTCAGAAAGTAATACTAAAAGTAACAAAAACTTATAAATCAATAATGAATACTTTGCAAAATAGTCATACTGCATCACTATATACCTTGCAATACAGAATACTGTTTGATGCAATATATTGCAATACGGTCACATTGCATCACTGTACGATGCAATGCCTTTACTAGATGCGTCACTGTTTGAAATAAAAAGGGTGAACATAAATTTGATCATCACTTTATTTCTACAATTAAATGAATGTCACTTTTGGTGAAATGCATTTTGCACTCTGGAACACTAGGATGATTTTCTATTCTCAAAGAAAAGAGCATATTTCACTTACATTCTAATATATTCATATATTAATGTGATATATGATCTTCCAGTATACACATACTGTATACTGGATAATATAGTGTATTGGATAATTTCTACTGTACACTTACTGGGTGTACAGCTTGGAACTAATCAACAAATTGCAATAAATATTCCTTTAATTCAGGTGTTTAGCCATTTATTTATTATAATTATCTATATCGCCTTTCACACAGTCAATTCAACATCCTCACTTCAAAAGGCATGGTAGAATTTCGTAATTTTTAGATAATTTCTTTTATAGAAGATTTTTACAACTTGTTAGCATGTCATAATCTATATTTGTAGATAGAGATAATTGACAATATCAGATTTTTTTTATTTGGATATATGATAATGTAATAATTTTAGTTATTGAAGAAGGATTGTCCCGGCAATATAAGAATGATTGGGCAAATGTGCTTTAGCTCATGTGCTCATGCATATCATCCGATCATCTCGTCATAGAAACGGAAGAGCATTGTTTTGCTTTCAAATTCTATTTGCGATCAAAAATGTCACCAACGCACAGTGTTTCCAAACGCCCGAAAACCTGGCCAAAAATACTAAATGCAATTTTAACACGAATATTTCGACTTTTCTTTTTAAATATAAGCTAAATAACACAATAACATTAAATAGGAGTTTTTCGCTTAACAATTTGCTTCCCAAACTGAATCTTTATAGGGCGGCAATACAAAGTTGATGATGGACGAGGATTTTTCCAAAGCACACTTCTCTCTCCATTTTCATCCACACAGAAGAGTTGCACAGGAACCATGGAAGTGAAGAAAATATCGGAAACAGAAAAGCCTTCTTCTGCCCTTTGTTTGTAAAGGGAATGCCCACTGCTACCATTACAGCGCCACTTCGATATCAATGTCGTAGAAATTTTGTCATCTTTCATTCTGACAATTAACTGTTCTTGTGACATTATAATGCGGCTGACAGTGACTAATATAGATTCGGTGACTAATAGAGACTCTGGATAACACATTTTCTTAACATTTAAAATTCTCTTGTAAGAAGGATATATCCGCATTCAAATCTTTTGTGCCTTGTCTCATCATTTTATATTGGTGCGTAGTCAGATCAACCTTCAAAAAAATTGATAATGCTTCATCATCATTATAACTTCTCATTACAGAGTTGCTGGTTGATGCAATCGTCCAATATCTTCGTATCTTTAAAGGCCTTGTTGGTGATTTTTCCATTTCATCTAATAGCTTGGCGTGTTCTACGTTACCAGATTCGCGATGTTTCATTTTCGCTGCGAAAGCTAATCTTTCCGCACTTTCTGCTGACTTCCTTAAGGTTACAGTTTTTCTGCGCTTAGACCTAGTACTGCTCTCTCCAAAGTCTGTTTGTGGTCTTCCTCTTTACCCAAGTGGAGTTTTCACAACATTCACATCACACACAAACTCCCTATCCAACCATTCTTCATTGTTTTTCCAAAACCTGTCGATGACTCTATTTGACTTATCAAGTCTGCGAAATAATTCACTACAAAACTGAGATACTTGTTTTTCTAATAATTTAAATTTATCATGTGAGGCTTGTACGTCAACTTTTGTTGCAATATGTTTAACTAAAGAGTTTTTTTTGCATTTGACGACCGCCCTTTTCTTGCTGTAAATTACGAAATAACTCTCTCCGTGTACAACGGTATTCCATTCGAAAATAAACTTTAAAACTATGTGATTTGTAATATATCTTCTTATTCTTATTATTTACCTCTTCAATAATCATATTTTTTTGCTCCTAAGAAAATTATTTGATATTGTTAATATATAGATACATGTAATAAATAGGCAATTTGTAATTATACAAGCAAATATATTTATTTAAATTATAACAAATGGAGCTTGTATGAGCAATTTATTTCTTTGTGGCTTCAAAGTAGACATGTTAGGGAACATGTTAAGTAAAAATATAACCTCGGGCAACATCAGGCATTTTTTATAGGCCTCTTTGAAAATTAAATTTATGCGGTTCCCAAATAAAATTACATAACGTAAGAAAAAGCGTTCTCAGACTATCATGTTATCACATAAATTAATAAATATTATGTTTTCAGAATACCAAAATATAGTTGTACAGAATTAATATTAACACTTACCTTTAAATCAGCAAATGGAGTACAAAAAAGACACTTGAAATACAGGTTAAAAACGCTCTATCACAACAACACAAACTAAGCAACTCCAACCTCTCACTTTCAAGGTTCAACAACAACTTAATAAAAGTAGATCAGCTATGAGGGTAGAAGTTTTATGACCACCAGACATTCTGGAATAAAATGGCACATTGTAAACATTATACAAAAAAAAACTTGAAAAATGCATTTTTGGCCAGGTTTTCTGTGCAACGTTTCAAATTGGCTGGAAAATTAAGATATTGTTCTTTCAGACCCTAAATTCTGTATTTCATCTGAATTACAAAATGGCAGAGGCTGAAAGGACTGCAATGAACAGCCAATGGACTGTTTATAGAAGATATCATTAAACATAAAAAATTGTAAACGAAATAATAATGCTTGAATCATGGGAAGTAATGTATTATTTGGGTTTGGGTTAATTAGGTAATTAAAGTACAGTATTTAGATTGCTAATACCGAAAGGTTTTATACTGAAGGGCGATGGAACTGAATAGAGCATCCACGTCCATAGAAACAAGGAGGGAAAGCGGTTAGAAAACCAATCACAATGCTTCGCAATGTCTACTGATAAGAAAATATCGTTGATTGTGCTTTAAATTCCTTATTATGATCAATATGATTTTTGCGAATGAAAAATGCGCAATTGTTGGTTTACTGTGATTGTTTCAATTGTTGTAGAGCTGTATTATAAATGTGATTATTGCGAATGTAAAAGACGCAATGGCTGCGATTGTTGGGATTGTGATGCTTAGTCATAATTTAATGAGATTTTGACGATTCTAATCTACGTGACATACAAAACGGAATTATAAGTCTGCTGATCTTATCAGTAGACTAAACCATGAATAAAAATCAACACAAGATCAATTTTAATCTTATAAATCAACTCGACACTATTGCTAACTGCGAAACTGGAAGTATTTCGTAATTGAATGAGCTTATTGTAGTAAAGGGTAGACAACAGGAAGACAACAGAAGAGGTACAATTTATAATGGGTGTAACCGATAAAGAGCGGACTGTTCTTTGGTCGTACGCACTTTAGGCAAGACACGGAGAGCGGGCACTTTTAAGTATTTAGCTTTTAACTTATCAGCAAAATCATTTGAAATGAGAGCATTCCGAAAAAGTTCCCTAGCAATTTTCCTGATGTAATTTAACACAGATTTTTCTTGCTTATAGAAGAAATCGACTCCCTCAGTACAAGTTAGAAATTCTAAACCTATGAAAATGTACTGACTGCAAGTAAGTAAGGGAGGAAATATAACAGCCTTACCCCCTTTATCGGCATTAATGGCAACAATATCTTTGATATAAAAGTTCCATATTCTTCGATAAACTTCTTCGTTTTCATTTCTGATGTATAATTATTTACAAAACTCCATAAAACACATCATAGTATTTAAATAGATTTATTTTAAATACAAAAATTGCAAATTTTCGAAAAGTAGTCCGCCTTTTCTATTTCAAGGATAATAAATTGGAGTAAGTACAACAAAGAAAATAGTTGGAAGCTTAAACAAATTTCAAAAAGACGTGAATCTATTAGTTTAGTTGTTTTTACAAAAATATATTAAAATGATACATTTCAATTATTATAAGCAATAATAAGAAAAATAAGGGATATTATAAAATCATAACAAATAATAATATTGCTAGTAATTAAAAACATCCATTGTTGCTATTTTATTGCGGTTTGTTTTTATTAAATCTCTTTTTAAAAAGACCGTAGAAGGGTCTATAGGCACTCCTTCATACCTGATAATTTTTTTTTCTTTTGTATTTTTCATAATACTAATTTCTAATATTTTCCTTAATTTTGAATCATATTTTTTGTACAAAATTTTTACATTACTATCCATTATATATTTACATTATTATTCGTTATTATTGTACATAATTATTCAAAAAATTTATTTTTATTAGGCTTAGGGGTCCAATTTTCCGATACCGGTATACAAGTTTTCAAAAACTTGTATCGTTCTTGTTCCTCCCATCTTGCCAGTTTTACGATCATTCTCTGGTGTTTAATCTGATGTAAAATTATTTAATAAACTCCATAACGTACGTCATAGTATTTAAATAGAGTTATTTTAAATATAAATTTGCAAATTTTCGAGAAGTAGTCCGCCTTTTGTTTTTCAAGCATCAAATTTTTGTTCTTCAAAGCTCTCCCGTTTTTTACAGCACGTTCGAACAAGGTTCTTTTTGTATTGTAGAACACGGGAGAGCTTTGAAGAACAAAAATTTGATGCTTCAAAATGAAAAGGCGGACTACTTTTCGAAAATTTGCAATTTTAGTGTTTAAAATAAATGTATTTAAATTCTATGATGTGTTTTACGGAGTTTTGTAAATAGTTATATATCAGATTAAACACCAGAGAATGATCGCAAAACTGGCAAGATGTGAGGAAGATGAACGCTTTTTGAAAACTTGTATATACAAAAAGAACCTTGTTCGAATGTGTTGCAGAACATTGGAGAGCTTTGAAGAGCCAAAATTTGGACATATTACACATTGACAACCACTGTTTGAATAACGGACAAATAATGGATAACAATGCAAAAATTTTGTATCAGAATATGATTAAAAATTAAGGAAAATTTAGAAAGTAGTATTATAAAAAACACAAAAGATTTTTTTTTTAACAGGTATGAAAGAGTGCATATAGACCCTTCTACAGTCATTTTAATGAGAGATTTCATAAAACCAAGCTGCAAGAAAATAGCAACAATGGATTTTTTTAATTACTAAGAATATTATTTTTTGTTATGATTTTATAATGGCCTTAATTTTCATCTTCTTATTGCTTTGAATATTTGAATTATATCTTATTTTCATATTTTTGTAGAAACAACTAAACTTATTGATTCGCGTCTTTTTGAAATTTGCTTTAAGCTCCCAACTATTTTGTTTGTTATACTTATTCCAATTTTATTATGTTTGAAAAAGAAAAGGCGGACTACTTTTTGAAAATTTGCAATTTTAGTATTTAAAATAAATTTATTTAAATACTGTAATATGTTTAAAGAGGTTTGTAAATTATTATGCATCAGATTAAACACCAGAGAATGATCGTAAAACTGGCAAGATGGGAGGAACATGAACGATTTTTGAAAACTTGTATATCGGAAAATTGGATCCTAAACCTCTAAGAAAAAAAAACCCTGTCATGGTAAAAACGAATAACACAGACCAAATTAGAAGAGAGGCAGAAAATAAACTAATAAAATATAACTGAATGATATGTCTTTTTTCAACTCCAAATTATTGAAAGAAGGAGAATTTCTGAATAAGAAGATTTATAGATCTTTTTAGATCTCTTTTAAGATCTCTTAAAATTTTTCCTTTCTTTAAATTAAATTCTTAAATTTTAAAAATTATAAATTTCAAAATTAAAAAAAAAACACAATTAGTAGTAAAGACAATTATAAATTAGAAAAATTAATAATATTTATTTTAATCGGTAAAATGGATTAGTCTTAATTTTGAACTATTAAAGTGAATGTGGTTAAGAGCACGTTTTCATATTGTTAGATTGTTTCAACTTTAGAATTCTTGATTTGTTTTATTTCAATGATTTTAGAAAAGGGAGATGGGCTCTCTCTTCCCAAAAATATTTGTAAATTAATCCTGATGAAGTCTGTTAATTAAGACGAAATATTGATGTCCGTTGTAGTAGGTGTATTTTATAATATGACGAATTTGTTAAGACATTTTAAAGTAATAAAGAATTTTACATGTGAGTTAAGGAGAGATATTTCGGAAAACAATTCAAGAAATCTGACATAATCGAAGAAGTTTGCAAGATTGAAGTATGGACAAGTTTTTCAAGAAAAAAGGAAGTATGAAAGAGGTAAAATCTCTTCGCGCTTGCGAAGACGGAGATGAAGAGAGGTGTGAATTACTTAAGATAAAAGTTTACGAAAAGTGATTATTCAAAGAAAGGATAAATTCTTATATTTTAAAAATTATACATTAGAAGATTAAAAAAATATAATTAGTAGTAAAGACAATTATAAATTAGAAAAATTAATAATATTTATTTTAATCGGTGAAATGGATTAGTCCTAATTTTGAAGTATTAAAGTGAACGTGTTTAAAGATCACGTTTTCATATTGTTAGATTGTTTAAACTATAGAATTCTTGATTTGTTTTATTTCAATAATGTTAGGAAAGGAAGCTGGACTCTCTCTTCCTAAAAATATTTGTAAATTAATCCTGATGAAGTCTTTTAATTAGGACGAAATATTGATGTCCGTTGTAGTTGGTGTATTTTATAATATGATGAATTTGTTCAAACTTTAATGTATAATTATTAAATAAATAAAACATCGATATTGTAAGGTCACAGAGCTGTCAATCAATAGTTACAATTATAAAGAGTAAAGGATGCCTATCACGTTGGACATCATTCAATACATCATCCCCTAGGATATCGCATTAGAGACCTATGCGTTCTTCCTTCATTGTACAAAAGGTAAGCAAATAATGGTTAAACAGAACCCAAATACTGAAAGAAGCATTACCTAAAAGTTGGATGAATGATTTATTAGAATCTAGGTCTCGTTCGATATCATAAAAAACTTCTGAAGTTAACACCCAGCCAAATTGCAGAGAATAGAATTCCTAAGCTGTGTGAAAGGTTAAGGTAGATGAAAAGTAAAAAGTATTGTAAACTTTGATAAAATACTAATAATTAGACGATTATAACAAGCACTCACATTTTTTTACTAAATTACAAGACCGAAAAGTTCCGTCAGTATAAGGTAACGTTTTCCAAAGGGTTTTTAATAATGGCAGGTTACTTCTTTTAGAGATGATTATCACTGCATATAGTTTCTGTGAATGTTAACTCTACCAATACCAAAAGAACATTCTGAAATCATCATGCCCTACTGAAATCTTTAGACTGAATAGTGAGAAATGTGAGAATATTTACTTCCATCAAGATGTATCATCTCACATTGTAAGATGAACATGGCTTACATGAACCGATAAGCTAAAGAAAGGAACTCTTGTTATTATGGACAGTTCCATAAATATTAAATCACCAGATGCCCTCCCTTGAACTTCTGTGGATTCAGTT
This sequence comes from Thereuonema tuberculata, assembly GCA_023159025.1. Lineage (NCBI taxonomy): Eukaryota > Metazoa > Arthropoda > Chilopoda > Scutigeromorpha > Scutigeridae > Thereuonema > Thereuonema tuberculata. The sequence continues at coordinate 204,892 of JAFIDM010097427.1, read as the reverse complement.
TACTGAAAAGGATCATTAAAGCTAGAACTGTTGACGGAAAGATTGGTAAAAAGAATGGAAAATATTAATAACCTTCCAATCAAGGCTTCTACAATGGCTACTGCAATGGTTAGCGATAGACAGAATGTAAGAGTAACAAAGAAAGATAGAACTTACCGATCTTTCTGTCGTATAACTTCTACATGCATCACTGTATCGCTCTGTTGGAATGCCAGACGATGAACTAAAGTTAAAAAGAAGAACAAGTCAACAGATGATTTCATAGTGTACACGAAAACAAAGAGACTCTATACATGGTTCATTTTCGACCATTTTCTTTGAAACAGAAAATGATAGCTGACCGACATTCGTATTTTTCTCATCTCTTTTCATAATGGTTTTCAAAAAGATATAATTGAAGTTAAAACAGACGAACTGCCAGACCGACAGAATCTAATAGCTTAATATTTTCGTAAAAAGGTGACTTTAAAAAAAAGTATTCTCAGTCATTTCTAAATTAGTTCTACACTAAGAGATTTTAAAGAGGGAATTCAAAATTTATCAATGAATCTACACCAAGAGATTTTAAAGAGAGAATACAAAATTTATCATTGAACATTTCAAATTTTCCATAGAAAATATGAAAACATTGACTGATAATAAGACTATCTTTTGTAACAAAATGAGATACCCTTCTTCCTCCTTTCCATTATATTTTAATTTAATGTTTTAATTATTTTATCTCAGTTTTAATTAAAAAGAATTTAAGCAGAAAATGAATCCATATATGTACAATATAAATAGGAAATTTATCGATTTTGTCTGTTCGAAATGTTTACCATACTTTCCAGCATGCTATAAACTTGAAACTTGGCATATGGGTTGGTTCCAAAGTGTATTTCAAAATATACAAAAACATTTTTTCGTCAATATAATGAATATTTAATAATATACAAAAACGATCATGTAACTGTACCTCTATGAATAATATTAACTACAGTAATTATTAATGTAATTAATATTAATAACCTGTACAGTCCATAGTTAATACAGTATATCCTGGAATACTCTGAATTTCGTTTATCCGGAATGGGTGCGGACTATTCAAATTCGGATAAACAAGGTTTTATTTTAAAAAAAGATTTTCAATAAAAATTCCAGTACACGTTTCTGTGACCGAATTAAATCATAAGCACAAACAACCATAGAAGAATATGATTTATTACCTTACCCGTTTCATGAAATATATACAAATAAACAGTAAATGATACTGAAAATTAAAGCTAAGGTTTCAATAAATTTCGTCTGTTATATCGCCGTTAAGTTCAGATTTTATAATTACAGAATAAAAATAAACACATTTTAGATCCAGTAATTCTTAATGTAATTATTATTAATGTAATTAATGTTCCAAAATAGTCTTCTAAATCTGTTGCAAGTGATACGTCATTGCTCGTGGTCCTGGGATTACACTGCTATCCTCCAGAATCTTCGGATCCATCGATCCATAGTATTCTGTCCGGAGAGAGGTCCAATTCTATAGATTTCAGGGGGAACTCCCAGAAACACCTGGGGAACGTTACTAGGGTGGTTTTCCAATGCCTGTCCCAGGACGCCATTAAGGAATTATGTCACACCGAAGAGAAAGTGAAGAAGAGGCTGACAATATAGGAAAGAAAATTGAAACAGTCAAGCCACGGCCGGGAATCGACCAATGCCCACACGGCAGACCACCATCAAGACCACTCGGCCCTGCCGGCACGGCAATCTTCGGATATGTTGCATCATTGTATGTTTTGATGGATGCTATCAGTCAGCAATGTCTGCGCATATATGTTTTGCAGTCTAGCACCATTACATAGGATCATAGAAGTTTATTTATGTGAAGTATTCTGGTATTCAATAGCGATCATTGGACAACTTTGTATTATCCAACCGACCTTCCCTTGCCATTTGCTTGTTTTGAGGCCATAATAAAAGCATTATGATATATGGTATATTATTGGTCGTAAGAAGGTTATCTTTGTAGATAAGCTATAGACAACAGGAATATGTTTTTTACATAATTTTTAATTTTCCATTAACATAGTTTTTCAAGTTTTGTTTTAAATTTTTTGTTTTTAAGGTTTAGCTGTTAAGTAATTACAACAACTGTTAATTTAATTACTGAAATATTAAATTATTTTCTAGTAATATTACAATGCCATTTAGCTCAAATAAATAAAAAAAAAGGAATTTTAATGAAAATGAAAATGAAAAGCTTTTTTATGATTACAATAAGCAGATGATTGTCGTATGCCTTACTTCACCTGCCTTCACCAAGGCAACATATCCCCTACTTGTTAACGAGCTTGCAAAAATAGTGTAAACATGACGAAACACTACATGTGCAAAGATGATGGAAAGAAAAGGGCGTCAGAACACTGTAAACACCTGTTTTTTTTTTGGAACAACTGTGCCCAGAATCAGTATATATTAGTGTATTGAAATGTACTGATTATCGATTGAAGCATATAAACTTCTAATGGTGTCCTATGGAAGATCCATCCAAATGTTTTAGAGTTGTTGATCGATATCGTGCAGATTACAGAGGACTGTAATCGACTGTAGGGGACATGTTCAATAGGTGATAGATTTGGTGATCTGGCAGGCCAACTAAATATCAGAACACCACGTAGATTCTCTCTAGAGGTCATCAACTTACTCAAAAATGGCTTTTGGGAGATCTTGCAGCATAAGCAGAACGACAAGTAGTAGGATATCCTTGTCCTAACTTTGTGCTGTGACAGTACTCCGAAGGATAGCTAAGGACGACAGGGTGTCATAATCAATGTTTCCCTAAACGAGAACGCGAGGTGTGACTGCAGTGTGAGCCTCCAAAGTTGGATGAGGTGAGGTGGGACCAGTCGTCTTCAAACGTATGCTGTTGTCATCGGCTCCAAATGAGATTTTAGATTCATAAACACCCCAAAAACTATACATCCCCAATCATTACATTCCAAGCTTCTCTGGCGGAGACTACTGTAGAGGCTTGGCGATGCAACTATGTCAGTGATAGTGTTTGTAACGGACCCCTGAATTGCAATCCAGTCTCTGACTTCTGGCAATGTTGGACGTGACAATACTAGCTGCGGAAATGCCATTAACTCTCCTCGAATGGCATTTAAGGAAACTGCTGGTGTTCTGTGGCCGATCTCACGATCTTACGATCCTTTCTGGTAGTGGTTACTCTGACTGTTGCCATCCTAACGGGAAATGTGTGCGTAGCCGTACACATTGCTTCCAATTGTCTTTTTGTGGCATCACCTCGACCCAAGTGGCAGAGTGATACAATGATATTTCCAATGTATTATATAAACCCATATGACAAACCTAACCCACGATACATCCTTTGTCATTTCACTAAATTATTCAATCCAATAACAAATACGTTCAAAAGTGCGGAAGCAAGTGAGATACGCTACTCATAAGCAATCCAGAATGCGCAGTTCAGATCCGCTGTGGTACCATAATCTTCATTCATCTGTTATTGTGATATTTTTAGAATTTGCTTATCAACCCATTAGATAATAGTAAATTAAGTTTCGCAGTTGCTCATTCCAACAGCTACACTACACGCACAAGTTAGGACTGGGTGGACACACATCATTTTGGACGCGGCTACGGCATACCATGGGCAATTCGTGTTATGACGTAACCCATGGAGCCATGCCCCAAAGAAGAAGAAGAGAAGAGTTGCTCGACAACATTCTGCAATGCATTTTTTTTTCTATTTTGAGTGTATTTGAAGTTGGCTTTTTATATCATTTCCGAAAATAAAATATTCTGGCTCGAAAAAAGCTATTTCTGTAAAGCATAAAGAAATGATAGAAATAAAAAATATCATCGGTGAAAATTTGTGACGGACCGTTTCGTTCTTTTTAGGCACTCATCAGCCAAACCCACTTACTAGATGAAATGCTTAGATAGTGCAAAAGTGATAAGAGAAACCACTCCCACAATTGGCTGCAGTCCCCTCCAAAAGAAAACACATTTAAAAAAGAGGCAAAACTTCAAGCTATTTCAGTTAGATATCGCCAATGTCAGGACTATCCCTTTAGAAATATTTGCATCCCTCTACATTCAGATTTTAATTTAATAGGCTAATTATAAAGGTAACTACTAACTCGCATGTAAAAATGCTGGTTTGCAAATATTGTAAATGACTCAAAATAAGTTATGGCGCAATTTCAGAGGTATGGATTTGTTTCAGTTCTTCAAGAAAATCGTTAAAATAAAACTGAAAATAGTATATAACCAGATTTATCTCCTAATTACTTACAGAAAAGTTTAAATGAATTAAATAATGTTACAAAATTAAACTCAATGAATCTTACTATGCTCCATGTAATATTCTCATCTTGACAAGAAGCAACCAACATTTTTGCTATTAGGTCATTAAAATGTACGTGCTTCTTTATTTAATGAATTACAGCTTTTTCATAAATTTATTAAATCATTTGGACTAAGAATGAATGTGCTTTTAAAATAAGTACATATACTTTTAAAGTTAAGTGCTAGGTTTAGAATGAGAAAGTATGTTTGTAAAAAATCTTCAAATCCGTATTACTTCATAGCATATCACCTGAGTTTCTTCCAAATAAATTAGAGAATGGATGAAACCTTTTCTTTAATTAAATAAATATGTGAATATGGCTTACATATCCTCATACTTTCCATTTTCTTATCCTTGAATTTCATGATATACTCGTACACTGGTAAAAATGAAAAATGAATATCTCTAAGAAAGTGAATTAGAAGCACCGTATTTTCGTGTGGTACTAGAAGAGAGCAGTAAATGTCATGATCAAAAGCGCAGCGTTGTGGAAAAATTAAGGAAGCGTGTACTGGCTATGAATAATACTAGCCTCTATCAGCAGTTGCTGACCTGGGCTTATTTAAAAGTTATCGACTGTGACCAGCCCCGTACTGTGCGCCAAAGCGTAGATCAACGTTGTAGATATACTAGGACGGTATAGACATGCTAGACAGTTTGTGCAGCTAAGGGAATTTTAGCGAGGTCGTATTGTGGGCCTGCAGGAGGCAGTGTGGTCGTTCGGCTTGAAGTGTCCGCTGTGCATCCCGTTTGGCGCCGATTATCCGAGGAATGTGTAGATGATCGTCAGCCTGGTTCCTGACGGCAGCTGCACACGGATGCATGCTAGAACTGGCATATCATAGATCGGCTGTCACGGATCGTACGGCGAGCGCAGAGCAGATTAAGACCAGTGTCGCACCCTGGGCATCGTGGTATGGGGAGCCATGGAGTACAATGACCGCCGATTATATTCTCTTGTCTTGTTCTGTCATGATCGTTTTCGCCTCTGTCTTAGGTTGGAACGTGCTCTTATAGAGAAGGGCCTTCCTTTTCCCCGCCTGGACGTCAAGATTTTAAAGTGCAACAAACCTTAAGACAGGATTGTAAAGATCTTCTACGTTTAAATCCTGAAAAAGGAGGGTATTCTGTGTTTCGTTATTAACCTTTTTCTTTTATTCAAATACATTTATATTTTTCATATGAATTACTTTCTTGTAATTTATCAGTCATTACTTCATTACTCTCCTCCTTCGATGCCATCATGTGGTTTGGTTCATGAGAAGGATGGACTCCGAACTGTGACTGGCCCCATGGATAGGGCTTGCATGGGACTGTTCGGGATGGGTGCCTGCCGACCGATTCATATCCATCATTGGGGTGGGATTGGTAGCTGGGGAGCTGTTTATTTAGTTATATTGGAATCGATTGAAAGCTATTCAATATGTGTCACACTAGTATTCATTATTAACCCTTAACTACTCGCGCTGGTGTATTTCGTACACCAATCGCAGTTATTTTCGTCCCCTATCTGTTTACGTGATCGTACAGGCAGCATAAGCCATCTATCCTCAGCTTGATTCATTACAAGGGCAGCAATGCCACTGGTTACTAGCAGTGCGGCTCCTGCGGCCGATATAATTAGATGTGCACTAGAAGCGCTGTTTTGGTGAACTGAGTACACCATGCGGGTGGCAACATAAGTATAATTTCTTGCACTCTGTTGAGCACATTTTTTTTTCTTATAATTTCTGTTTTCTTGTAGAGATATCTTTTATAAAATGGCTCGCAGGATAACTGATGATACAATAAAGTCAATGCTTCTGGGAGGAGATTCATCTGAGGAAGTAGGAAGCAGCGATGAGATGCTCTTCTTGCAATGACTTTGTCTGCAGAGAACATTCAAAAACTGATGTGAAATATGATACATGTGCACATCCTACAATAGACAAAAGTAACTAGCGCAGAACTGGCCGGGTTTTAATGTAATTTCATATCATATTCCAGAATAAATACTGTTTATATACACTGGTGTATAAAGTACACCGCGCGAGTAGTTATGACATGAGACAGGGCGCGAGTAGTTAAGGGTTAATTACTAATTAGGTATTTCAATTTCCATCTATATTATTTATTTATTTTCTTTACTAAATTATTCTCATTCTTTACCCTCATTTTATATCATTTGTAGGTTACTGGTCACCATTATTTTTTTTGTTCACCGAGTACCATCGTGTTGAAGAGGGCGAATTGGTATAGTTTCTAATAGATATATATATTCTACAAGATGTACAACTTTGCTTCCGCCGTTTGCCGATAGGTGGCGACAACGGTAAGTAGCGGTCGAAGGAAACAGATCGCAGACGTCAGCCGGTTAGCTTCGACCTCGGTCAACAGAACCCCATTCAAACATTAGTCGATTTGTGTCTGCATCATAAATTTGTTCTCGATTGAAAATGTCAGTTTTCCAGCCGAATTCTCGTCATTGCGGGAGGTGTTACTGTTTTGTTTCAATATGAAGAGTCTCATTGAATGCTCTCCAGTACGTATGGTGAGGACGCTATTAGTGAAAGAACGTGTCGTGAGTGGTTTCAACGCTTCAAGAACGGTGATTTTAACGTCGAAGACCGACATAGTGGTGGAAGAGAGAAAGTTTTCGAAGATGCAGAGTTGGAGACATTGCTGAGTGAAGGCTCGCGTCAAACTCAAAAAGAATTGCCACGATCACTGGGAGTGACACAGCAAGCCATTTCAAAACGTCTCAAGGCCATGGGCATGATTCAGAAAGAAGGAACTTGGGTCCCGTATGAGTTGAAATCAGGAGACGTTGAAAAAACGGCGGAAGCAAAGTTGTAAACCTTATAAATATTTATATTCTAAATATATATTTCAAAAACTAACGTGTGGCAACCATTGAATGATAAATAATTGATAAAAACTGACACTTACTTTAAAATTACATTTAATTATAAACAACAAATATACTTTTTTTCCTTTTGTGTTTACATGTCATAATTCATTATCATAATCATCATTTTTTTTGTTCATTTGCTTTTCGACTTTTGCTTTTTTTACGGTTTCAAAGAAGAGAGATAGAAGGGCACCTCTTTGAGAAGACCTCTTTGTGTGTGAAGGTTGTTCTTGTTTTTTGTTTTTGTGTTTTGTTTCTTTGCTTTTTCTCTCTCTACTCTCTGGATTTTGCTCACTAATGCTACAATGTATCTCTAAAATAAAAAACCAAATATTTCTCTACAGCTATTTGGCATCCACAGATGGATGTGAAATAGCTGTGGAGAGATTTCCTTTTTATCTGTCTTTGTCTTACATTGCATCATTTTGGTATACCATAATTTCCACCTTCTTCTTGCTATTGCGTTCCCTGCTTCTCTTTCATTTTTTTTCTTTTTTCTTTGGTTTTCTTGTCGCTTTTTCCATCAAGATGTCCTTACTTTCCATCAATCAACAAAGGTAACTTGATAACTTTTGCATACCATTTCATTACATTTCAGTTCAGGATATTCATTCTTCATTTTCCACCAGTAAAAATTGGTTAATGACTGTTTTGTTAGTCAGTCTAAGATTCATATAGTTTTTGGAATAAGAAAATGAAGGAGTGAAAATGTAGTAAATGTTTTACTGTAATATAATTCCTTATTAGAATCTAAATGAAAAGCAAACATGCAAATAACAGGATAAAAGACAATTAACACTTTAAAACGACATGTTTCGTTGAGACTGAAATTTTTCAAGTAATTGATCTCAAGATGCCCGGTGATTAAATATATGGAATTTCTTTGAAAGGAGCCAATTGGATGAAGATCATCAAGTGATCGGAATTGCCGCACCGTCTGGAAGCGGAGGCGACAACTTCAACTTTTGTAAGACGAAGTGGAGTACATGGTTATGACATCAGGAGAACCGTCATAGGTAACCGTCATCAACTGGAAATGAGTAGCTGATCAAATCTATAGGACAAAAAAAGGGGGGAGGGAAGAGAGGAGGCCGGAGGGGGAGGTTAAAATGGGAAGGGGAAGATACAAGAAAACAAAATGGAAGGGTTAGGAGATGCAATCTTTTTCTTTCTATTTTTTTCCATTCTTGGGGAAACCATAGTGATATATGCCAGTTACAGAAATGCAGTCATTGTAACACATTCGATTGGTTATTATAATAAGACTCTTTGTATTTAGGTAAAAGATGTTGGGTTTCTTGCCCAAGGATTAGAGAATGTGCAGTATCTATAGATTGACCAGTGTCTCTGATATGCAAAGTAATTAGGTAATTAAAATCCTTGGAGCCAATGGCAGCGGCGTGCTGTCCTGCTCTGGTTTTGATGGGCTGTTGGATCTATCCTACATATAAACAGTTAGTACCCAGACATTGTAAAGCATAAATGCTACCTTAGGAGGAAGAGGAGGAACAGAAACAATGATATTAATGGAAGAATCCTATAAAGAACAATGGGAGAATCCTATAAATAAATTTAAATATTTAACTTTTAAATTTTAAATATTATGAATTTGATTTTCAAAAATATGATAATTACAAACGGAATGCCCTATCCACTGCCATGTTGACGATGTTGATTTTAAAAGAAAAAGGACATGATGAAAAGAAATTTAGCGTAATATCAGAAGATATTGACTTGCGACTTACCTCTGGAGTGAATTCAGACAAATTCTAGTAATTAATGTGTCCAAAAATGAGAGGGAATTATTAGTTTCTGTTGAATAAAAAAATACATAAGAGGTACGATATATAGAAATGGGGG
>JAFIDM010097427.1:176316-187379 GCA_023159025.1 Thereuonema tuberculata | reverse complement strand
CTATTTTCATTGATTCATCGGGCACGTATAACCCCTTTTTCTTTAATAAATAATATATATATATATATATATATATATATATATATATATATATATATAAATTATGCATGATATCCTATGATATAATTGATGAACACGTTATAATAAAGTTATTAAAGATTTGTAAGCCGGCAATATTATTAAAGAATAAAAATATAATGCTAACAATGATTTTCAATAAATTAAATCATTGAATTTTGCTGATTGAAAAAACAAAAACCGAAAACAATCTTTAGTTATACTACTAGCTAAGACAGTTATTCTTTCATCAATTTCTCCTCCGTATTTATTTAAATTTTACGTTTTAGTGTTTTTAATCAACAAACTTTCCATGTTCTTCCTTGTTTATTTGTTTGTTTCATAAGCCAATATTTTTATAGCATTATTTAAAACATGTCCTTCTCCTATGCAATGATCTGCCAATTCTGACTTTTCTACATGTTTGTATTTTACATGGTAAGCTGTCTTTCTTCACACGTTCTTTCGAAGTTGTTTATGTCTCTTCTAGATAGAACCTATTAGAATTAGTACAATCAATTTTTTTTACTAATTCCAATTTATTTACTAATTCATTTTAGTTAATCTTTGAACACAGAGTATTTTTAAATCTATTATGATACAAATACGTTACCTCTCTTTGCCTAATTCTCTGCAATAATTATTAAAGCAAGGAATGATGATTCTTTCACCTGCTTCCTTTAATTCTTTGATCCTAAAATATTATAATGATTTATAATTTTATCTATAAATTTTACATTATAATCGTTCATTAATTGAATGATTATAATGTAATTATTTTCTTTCATCCTTATTTGTTCATTTTGGAAATGTTCCTCTTTACTAGAGCATTTATCCAGTCTTCTAAGGGGCCGTCCATTAATTACGAGATGTTTTTTAAAAAATTTGAACCCCCCCCTCCCCCTTGGTGAGATGTGGTGGGATCCCCTCCCCTCACGTGAGATTTCAAAAAGTCAAAAAAATCAAAAAGTCAGTATTACAAAATGTTGTAATCTATTATAATACGTACATTCTCTGAATAAAAAGTTGACGTGAGATTTTAGTTGACCCCCCCCGCGTTCCCCCTTGGTGAGATTTGGTGAGATTTTGCCGCCTCCCCCCCTTTTGACCTCACATAATTGATGGACGACCCCTAATGTAATTTTCTACCACATTACGCTTGTTACTAAAAGATTGACCATTAATTACGTAAGGTGTTTTTAAAAAAATTGTACCACCCCCTCCCCCATGGTGAAATTTGGTAAGATTTTGCCGGACCCCTCCCCTTTTGACCTCAATTAATTAATTGTCGACCCGTAATGTAATTTTCTACCACATTACGTTTGTTACTAAAAGATTGACCTGAATTGAAATGTAATGTCAATTCACTTTGATATTCCTTTCAAAAGCGAGGTATAACTAAATTGTTTCTCTCTTTTCTCAAAAATAAGAGAAATTTAGAAAGGATAGTTTATTATCTTTTTCTTCTTCCATCTGAAAACTTATATCTTTATGTAAGTTATTAATATCATCCTAAAAATTCTGTAGACTGTCTAATAGAACGATACCAAATAATTAGGATATCAGCCGCTTATCTATAGTACTCATATTTGTACTTTTTTGTTTCAATAATTTTTCAATCTGCAAAATTCAATGATATAATATATATTATTTGAAATATATCGTTTGTTTATTGTTAAACAATATTAATGTTTAAATTATTGGTATTTATTTTTTTTAATAATAATTTATAATATTGTCGGCTTATAAATATTTCATAGCTTTCTTATTACATGTTTATCAACTGTATCATAAGATAGTATACATAATTATGTATATTTTATTTATTGTTTTATTATTTTATAGTTAATTTTTGAGCTTGAAAAAGGAACGAAGCACAATTCCAAAAATTTGCTTTTTATATTTTTTTATATATTTAAGTTTAAATAAGTAATTTATTTGAGAAGAAGAATTATTATTAATGATAATCTTACTCGTCTTTCACTTAATTGTCATTAATTAAATCACTACTGACATCTTATTATTATTTTACTTGTGAAATTATAAACACTTGATTGTTTTACAAATTGAAAAGTTACTTGTTTTCCTTGCCACGCTTCAGGTATTAAAGAGTTCATTTCAATAATTCCTTTTAAATCAAAATGCAAACAACATACTTGTAATTTAAAGCAAACAAACAATAAAGCAATGAAACCGTTTTTAATTACTTTTTTTTGTACTGCAACAAAATATGTTTACTTACGGAAAAACCAATGACGATATCTTCCTCCTTTAGCATCATGAAAGAGTTATTGATCCTCCATTCGAGCAGAGATTTGAAATGAGTCTTAATGAATCTTTTATACATTTTCTTGTTCGACAGGTAAAGATTCTCCAAAAATATCTCATTAATTTTTTTTTCTAAAAACGTCTTATTGACATTATTTGTGTATTCCAATTTAGATTCTTTATTTTCCTTATCCAAAATATTTTCTTCATATTCTATTAAATCACGGATGATTAGATCAGATGGACAAATGGTAATGTTTGGCAACTCAATGTCTGCAACTTTTTCAATGCTCATTCTTTCGATGACAGGTAATTTAAAGAAAAGATAAAGTTTTTGGCTTATCTGAAGGAATGTAAGGACCACACAAATAGCAACAACAAAGAACCAGACTATTCTTACGCAAAGGGAATATCTTCTATCGAAAAATTTCCTGCTCCCAATTATATTGATATTTGATTTGAATTCGTCTTGCTTCGGATGCTTCATAGATTTCGGATGTTTTTGTTGCTTCGAAATTGTTTTTATCAACTGCACTTTTCTCTTTCTATGATTCATTGAGAATTCGCTTGGAGCAATTCGAGCTAGTTTTTGTTTTCTAATTACTTTTCTTCTTTGATGTAATTTACTTAAAGTAATTGATCGTTCATCTTCACTTTCTTGAGTATCCCAAGTCCTTCTTCTATAAGAAATAGCAGCAATCTTGCCATTCGACATTATGGAAATAGTTTCTGTCCTACTTAATTCTATTCCACTTGAATACTGTGTAACTTTTTCTGTAAGAACAATTATTTTATACATAGGTAAATCCTCTCATTTTCTAAATTAAGAACAATTAACATAATAAAAAATGTAACATATAATATATCTCATTCTCACATTTTTAATAACTTATTCTCATTTCGTTTTCTTTCTAAAATAAGCTTCATTGCAAAAAAAAAAAAAAAAAAAAAAAAAGATTACTTAGCCTTTGCCAAACTTGTTCTCCGACAGAATCTATTACCATGAAAAATTTAATCAAGAGTTATGCATTAAAATGCATATATTGTAACTTCTATACCATACAAGTATAACAATACATGAAGGCGTAATATTTTAATTAATACATTATTAATAACAACAGCGGCTAGTTTTTCTATATGAGTTCCAATGATCCTGAGTGAATCACAGTTTTTGATTTATAGAATTACAGAAAATATTATAATATGGTGGATAGACAGGGTGATGATACGAAAATTTGAATTAATAGATACAGGGGCTGTTGATGCTGATATATCCACAAATGCCTCATTAAATAATTTACGAACGAATTGCAGTTATTGTTGGGGTATTGTCTGCATGTACATACTAAAGTATTTACTTCAGTGATTCCCATCTGTTTGTGTTTGAAGGATCTCTTGAAATATTTTGTAAAACCTGGATGATCCTAACCTGGGTGACTTATGTTAGGCGTCGACAGGAGAAAATTACAAAACAGACATTTAAAGCAATAAACAAATATGATTAACTATTACTTTTAGAATAATAAATTTATATTACAAGAACATTTTCTGTCTATTTCTATTTACTAAGTACTCTAAATAAAAAAAAAACTTTTTTCACTATACTTCGGGCTTACTGATTACAAATAAATATTGTGAATACATTTTTGTAATGATGTTGTAAGTTAATATATTTTTTTTTTACCTTTCTCAATTTTTTTTGGAACCCCAGCGTTATTGTTTGGAATCACTGATTTTGAAACTAAGATTCAAGCCTCCTATCGATATTATCCAAAACAACGATGCAATATGGAGTGATGCCTTTTATCATATTTGTCGACTCAATGACTATGATATATTGAGAAAGATTGCCGATATGTGATTCTGACAGTAATAGCTTTTGCCTTATTCAGTTCTACAGAAAAACTTAACTAATCTACTTCCTACTCAAAGATTGTGTGGTGGATGTGTCTCATTAAGCTCTCACCATCACTGTTAGAACAGTTATAGTGCTGGACTATTTACAAAGGCATCTGTCCTCACAAGAATTTGTTTGAATTCTGAACTGGCGAAGTTTTGCAACACAGGCTTCGTCGTTAGTCGATTTTCTTCTAAGATATTTTTTCTCTATCATCGCGTAATTATAATATTGTTGAACCAAGAGTTTGAAAAAACATCACTTACAATTTATCTGCTTACATTTGAGCAGAAATTTTCCGAAATTATTTGTTCTTTTCGTTCAATCTTTATTGCAGCCAATCTACAAACTGTATCGGATGATCTATGATTTTAAATCAAGCAAGAGTGCTTCCTTTAATACCTTATACAATACCCAAATCTACAACTAGAAATCATTTCGATATAACAGCGTATGTGTACTTGTGCTCTACCATGCAGAATGAAGTTGCAGTTATTTAGTTGGAGAATATAGAATCTGCTAATATAAAAATGTAATACTCTTCATAATACAGTTTTATTGATTTTTTTTCAACTTTATAACCTAATTCAAATTATGTTTCATGATATTACTATTTTGTGTTACTTTTGTATTATTTTTGAATTTTAATTTGTTCAACAGTTTATATTTCAACAAGTTAAAGTGTGTACTTTTCTAGAAAATGATAGTAGATATTTTAAACAGAAGTAATTTCCATTCGGAAATACAATTGTACAATAACAATGAATATTTAAAATGAAACAAACGCTTAATATAAAAAATAAGCACAAATATATTTTTCTTCCAGAAACTTCATTTTCTATTATAGAAAATAAAAATTAAAATCAACTTACGACAACACAGGAAAATTACAGAGAAAGAAACTTGAGGACACAATAATAATGTAAATTTATTAAAATTCGTGATCTACAGTCATTACATGAAGATAATTGGTTGAAAATTATAGGTTAATTGTAGAATAACGATATGGCATCGCGATACCTAATAATTTTCCTTCCTTTATTTTCATACGTCTATGAAATGTTTTCTCAGCAAGTTTTTCTCAAACTTGAGATCGTAGGAATAAAGTCAATATAATAATATTCGTGATAAAGTCATTACGTGTAGGTAATTGGTTAAAAGTTAATTATAGAATAATGATATGGCATCGCGAAACCTAATAATTTACCTTCATTAATCCTTCTTTTGTCTATACCTTTTTTATCTCTGAAATAGGACAACATTATAAGATAAATTTTTTTGGAGATAAACGTAAATATTAATTATAATTTTTCTAATTGCACTTCCTTTATTTATTACCTAGCTTTTGAGATACATAAGTTCAAAGCGATCATTATTACTGCCATCTTTCAGATATTGCAAAAAAAATACTAATTTATATTTCTCATAAAGTCATATAAAAATATATTAATAATCATCCAAAATACTCGTAAATATTTAAACCCATAAAAATGTTAAGGTTTATCAAAAATATACTAAACTCTTTTTGATAGGGCGCAGGGAGGTTAAAAAGAAAAAGTTATCTTGACTACAAAGAAAGAAATTGAAATTGCTAAATCACTTCGAATCCTTCTCAGTTGGTGAAACACCACTTGATCGTTACAAATTACTGTTATAATTATTTTTTAGGTACCCCAAAACCTGTAGGTATCAAATTTCATCGAGATCGGAGGAAGTAAGATTTCTCACTTCTTTCTGGCCTTCTGCGTCCCTTAGCATTTTTTTTAAAACGTTTAATCCAATTCTAGAAAAGAAACTTCATTTAAAATTTCAAACTTCCTTTAGGAAGTGGTTTCAATAAAGACATATTTTTTTTTTTTTGGTTTTAAAAAGTCCTATTAGGTGTAATTACAGAATTACTCCTGTTTTATAGGTGCTAGAAAGTTTAATATGTGCCTTTACAACAACAAAATTTATTTTAATGTTTAAGTATAGATTAGAAGTTTTTTACTATATTTTTATTGACTATTGGGTCAATCCATATCAAACGGTCCAGAAAACCCCTATACGTGAGAACCCCAAAACCGGCATTATTTTTTTTTTATTTGATTTCGTTTAAAAATGGCGTCCATTTTTGTTTTAGGGTTTCCGGCCTTTTTGGCCTTTGCAGACAGTTGCGGTAATTTTGATAACTCAGCTAAGAAAAATAATAGAAAGCTATGGTAAACATCATTATTTTCAGCACATTCCAAACTACATTTTATGTCCTATACCATTTTACCATATCTCTAACACAAATGGCTGAAATTTAGAACCGAAACTGATATTCGTTTTGAATAAAAATCAAAGTTCCGGGTTTTTTTTGAGCAGGAAGGAATAAAATAGGAAAGCTATAAATTTTTTTGAGAAAAGATAATCATCCAATGGTTTATCCAAAAAAAATGGAAACGAAATAAAATTGTTATAAAATACAGAATTCATATTTCGTTAATAAATGGTCGAATTTTACTGAGATTTAACAAACATTTTATAGTACGGTTATGCCTCTCAATAAACAATGTCGGAATGGAAGCAAAATCAAAGTGAAATTCAAAACAGATTTCAGATTTACTTAATAATCGATCTGATTTTACAGAGATTCAGCAGAAAAAGAGTAGTAAATATTAATGTTTCAGTAAATATTTGATAAAAGCTAATGGTTGTCAGTAAAGAAAATGAACAAAGAAACAAAATAAAATTGAGAAAAAAAAATAACAGAATAAAAATTTTTGAAATTAATGGTTTGATTTTCCAGAGATACTACAGAAATGGTACTAATCTAACGCTTATCAATAAGCAAATGAGAAACGTTCGTACTCAATTGAGAAATTTGAGAAAAAAAAAACCCACAGAATAAACCTTTCTTAAATTAATGATTTTACAAAGATTCTACAGAAATAATACTAATCTAATGCATATTAATATACCGTTGATAAAAAAAACACAGTATAAACATTTGTTAAAATAATGGTTTGATTTTGCAGAGATTCTACAGAAATAGTACTAAACAAATATCTAATAATGCAAAATTGAGAAAAGTTGATGTTTCTCAAAAAAAAAAAAAGTTAGAATAAAAACGAAAGAAATAGCGAGGAAACACAGAATTCATATTTTGGTAATAAATGGTCTGATTTTGCTAAAATACTCCTCAAATGTAGTAGTATGTCAATGCTTCTCATTGAAGTAAATAAAGTTAGAATGGAAGCGAAATGAAAATGAAAAATTCCACAGAATTTACCGTTATGCTGTAGTAAGGTAGTATTTATCTGTAAGGAATTGAGAAAAGGTAATGCTTTTCAGCAAACAATTGGGAAAACGTAATGGTTTTCAGTATAGAAATGAGAAATTATGAAAATTACTAACAACACAGAATAAACATTTCTTTAATTAGAGATCTTACTTTACTGAGATTCTGAAATAGTAAGTATTTGAATATCAGTAACCAATACAGAAAATTCTTAAATGGTCTGATTTATCTGACATTGTACAAAAATAAAGTAGTAAATTAGTGCATCTCAATAACAAAGTAAGAATGGAAACGAAATGAAATTCACAAGAAACACTGAATAATCATTTCTTTTTAAAAAAGGTCTTATTTTACTGAGAATTTTGAATAGTAAGTTAATGCTTTTTTAATAGGCAATTGAGAAAAAATGATAGTTATAAGTCAGGAATTTTACAGTCGAAACCAAATAAAATTGAGAAAATACACTGTAAAAAATCAACATTTCTTAAATTAATTTGAATTTACAGAGAATCTATAGAAATAGTACTAACGTAATGCCTATTCTGCCATAATAAGTTAATAATTCTTAGTAGGCAATTGAGAAAAGGTAATGCTCTTCAGTTAGCAATTGAGAAAAGTTAATGGTTCTCAGTATTACAGTTACAGTAGAAACAAAATCAAATTGAGAAAAAAATTACAATAAACATTTCTGAAATAATGGTTTGATATTACAGATTCTACAGAAATATTCTACTAATAACCAAATGCCTATCAGTAAACAATTGAAAAACGGTAATGATTCTCAATAAATAAAGTTAGAATGGCAACGAAATCAAATTCAGAAAAAAATCACAGAATTGACTGTTCTGCGATAGTAAGTTTATGCTTATCTGTAAGCAATTGGGAAAAGGTAATGCTTTTAAATAATATAATGATTTTCAGCAAAGAAATGAGAAATTTAGAAATTACTAAAAACACAGAATAAACATTTCTTTAATAAGAGATCTTATTTTACTGAGATTCTGCAGTAGTAAGTAATTGAATATCAGTAAACAAAAAATTCATAAATGGTCTGATTTATCTGATATTCAATAAAAATAAAGTGAGAAATTAGTAATAATAAAAGTAAGAATGGAATCGAAACGAAATTCACAAGAAACACGGAAATAAATATATTTGAAACAAAATTCAGAAAAAACACAAAATAAACAATTCCTTACTTAATTTGAATTTACTGAGACTACACAGAAATAGTACTTACTTAATGCCTATCAAAAAACAACTGAGAAACGTTAATGTTTCTTAAGAAACAAAGTCAGAATGGAAACGAAATGAAATTCAGAAAAAAAATCACGAAATTCACAAATCTTTGACAAATGGTCTAATTTTACTGAGATTCTGCAGTAGTAAGTTAATGATTATCATTAAATAATTGAGAAAAGGTAATACTTCTCAGTAAACAAAGTTAGAATGTCAAGAAATGAAATTCAGAAAAAAAAATACCCACAGAATTCATATTTCATATATAAGTGGTCCGATTTCTCTCATATTCTACAGAAATGTAGTAGTAAATTAATGATTCTGAATAACAAAAGTAAGAATAGAAACGAAATGAAATTTCCAAAAAACATTTTTTATAAACAATAAGAAGTTTGATTTTAAGAGATTCTTGAACAGTAAATTACTAGTTGCAAACCGTGAAATATTCACGGAAGTAAAACAAATTTTTCAAAAAGACAAGATAGAAAAAGATGTTCTAAGCTCATTTTTTTATAAGAAGATTTGTTTATACTTAAGTATCCTGATTTTACTTGCTTTTGATTTACAATTTTTGGATTTATTTAAAATAATAAAAGATTATTTTGTTTTGTATACAAGTTTAAGTAAGTGTTGAGCAACGCACCAAAATTAAATCACCTAATTTTTCTTTTCAAAAAGATATTAGTTAGTGTATTTGTAATTATTTTTTCTTTCTTTTTTTTTCGCCTTGTATTGGATTCGAACCAAGGAACTCCGTAATCGCAGTCAGGAACGCTAGCCACTGAACTACTCCACTTAATACAATATTTTCTCTCCGACTCTCTCCACTTTGATTGATGACAAACATCCGTTTTTTGCCTATATTATACAGCTCCATTAGCAACAAGCACAACCTTCCGCAACAATCACACGACGCCCAACGATTGAGTATGTTGCATGCGCAACAATCACATGTATAATACGACTCTACAACAATCACAACCATCACAACCAATTCCCAACAATCAAAGTTTTAGTAATAAGGAAATTAAGATTACAAACATTTTTTGACGGACAATTTTTGCCTATTAATAGAATGATTGTTTTTTTTTTCTAGACAATTGAGAAAAGGTTATGTTTTCAGTAAACAATTGAGAAAAGATAATGGTTCTCACTAAAGAAAACTTTCTTGAAAGGCATGGATATCTCAAAAACTGCTTACAATAGAATCTGGGGGCACGGCAGTGCACCCGCCAAGACGAGCCGAAGGCAGGAAGGGCACTACGTACATTTTCTGGAACCCTCATAGCTTCGGCTGGGATAATACTAGAGAGCTCAAATTTTCAGGATATGATGCAGTTAGCAGACCAATGAAATACACTGAGTTTCATTTATTTAGCTTTTATACTTTGGATTTTCTTAATACCTAAAATACGTCGATTCCGTCACTGACTGACTGATTGACTGACTGACTGACAGACTGACTGACTGACTCATGATCATCAAAACCTCTAGGGTACTTCCTGAAGTCCTAGAAAGCGAAAATTTGGTATGCAGGCTAGGATTAGCACACAAACAACGAAAACATTAAGAAAGCCGTAACTTTCACCCTACAACCCCTCATAAAGGGGGGGGGGGTGTCTGGTTATGTCTTATCGAACCCTCATAGCTTCGGCCTGGATAATACTAGAGAGCTCAAATTTTCAGGATAAGATGCAGTTACCATACTAATGAAATACTCTAAGTTTCATTTATCTAGCTATTATACTTTGGATTTTATTAAGATCTGAAATACGTCGTACCCTCAATGCTTCAGCCTAAATAATACTGTGTAATAATGTGATTTCTTACAAAAGTGCAAACAGCTTGTATATACAAGTTGACCAATAGAAAAACAGAAAAGTAGGGTATTGAAAAAAAAAATCCATTTTCTAAATAATCCTAAAACTAAATTTAGTTGTAATAGATAATCCCATCCAAAACATTTCATGTAAAATAAGTTGCCAAGACTTACATGCTCATAGCACTTTCACTGTTAAAAAGTTATCAGATCTCATCTTACAAAAAGAAATGAAATCTCACCCAAAACACTTCGTGTAAAATAAGTTGACAAGACTCACAGGTTTATAATGCTTTCACTGTTAAAAAGTTATCAGATCTCATCTTACAAAAAGAAATGAAATCCCACCCAAAACACTTTGTGTAAATAAGTTGCCAAGATTCACATGCTCATAATGCTTTCACTGTTAAAAAGATATGAGATCTCATGTAGAGCCAAGCCCCTAACTCTACGAGGCCTAACTCTACAAGTCCTAACTCTAAAAACCCTATATCTTGGTCAAAAAGTATGGCTTGGCC